>JAPMOR010120912.1:164615-180005 GCA_026543865.1 Argiope aurantia | reverse complement strand
CACACATTAGTCTGGTTAAATGTGTTTTTGAATTAGTATGCAAAGAATCACAAACATGCGATGTACAAATCTACAGACGGACTGTGCTGCGTTTTCGTATAAGTTACACAAGCTATAGCTTAGGGCCTCACAAAATTTTCTGAGGGAACAACAATCGCATATATTAATTATACTACTCAAATAGATTTATAAAGGATTCCATATCTCAAATAGCTTAGGGCCTCGTATGAAATCTAAACCACTATTGTAGACGGTCAACCCGTTGGCAGATTGAGTTCAAAATTTGATAAAAGATCTACTCATTAGATGATGTATCAATCGTTATCCATTTATACTTTTTGTTGTTATTGTGTTCCTTTATACACAGTTAGGTGGGCAAACTGTTGGCGAATTTTGTCCAAAATTTGATGTAAATCTACTTTTTTGGTGTAAAGATCGCGTATCAAATTTCTTTCAAGTAATTCTTCCATTTTTGAGTTGTCGTGCTTACAGATGGACAGATAAAATTTCAATAATGTGTTTTCAGTTTCAGAGAGGTCTGGAATATCGAAATTCGGCAAAATCTGAAGTTTGAATTGTTTGAAGATTCCAATACTTTCTCTTATTATATTTCGTGTATTGGAAAGAAATACAAAAAAGTTATAGAAAATATTATTCTGGGACTTATTAAGTACATATGTTAAGTACGTATAGCGTGGATTTAAGAATTAAAATTTAAAAAAATAAGACAGTATAGTTTAAAGCTAAAATTAAAACAATTGCATCTATTGTCTGGCAGGTGTGCCCAATGCAATAACAATTTATGATAAAAAAAAAAACATTAGAATTTCTTTACTACAAAAGTATTTATATGCTTCTAAATGTGAATTTTGGAAGTGAAGTTTTGTAATTACGAATTTGGAGTATGGCAATAAAAGATTGGGAAATACCGGCTAGTATGTGGTTTTACTGAGGAAAATTTTCAAACTTTCCGCAATCGATCACAAGATCGCTTGAACTCCCTCCTCCCCTCTGATAAATACTTTCTAAAATGTCACCATTTAAGCTTTTTCTCATCAAACAAAAAACAAGGATAAATATTTCCTTTTAATCTTGACTATTGATGTTTTACAACAAACAAACTTTGAGTGAAGTTGCGACAGATGGAATTTCAAGAAATGCTCAGTAATGCTTGCTTTTACACTATTCTTTGATGGATCCTCTATTAAGTATCCGAGTTTCCTCCACCTTTCCGTCACGCGCCACTCAATTGAAGAAGGAAACACCCAGATTTAACTGTACTACTGGTCCTAATGTTTTGAAAACACATCATAAAGAGCAGATCAAAGAAATTTGCATAAAAATGTAATCAACTTAATGAATCATTAACTTTTTTTAAAAATAAATAAACGGAAAGTAAATGAAAATAAGATTTTCTAAAATTTATTCAAGGAGAATCTAAGTACAGTAGGCGTTTTGTATAATGATTTTATTGGATAAATAAAGTACTAAATGGAATGAAAAGATAATATTTTAATGAAAAGTAAGGAGAAAAAAACAAGCAAATTAATAATGTTCTCGAATCAGGCAAGAACGTATCAACGAGAACCAAAGCAGATATGCCAGGCCGATTTCGTAGAAAGCTATGAAAGCAAAATATAAATGTATGAATTTATTTTTCAGTGAAATGTGAGAGGAAGAAAAATAATATTATACTCTGTGCGTCATTTACTCTTGCTATGCCACTGGGATATTTCGAGTATGTATTATCCTACAAATTAAACTAAAATATTTTTATTTGAAAAAAAAAAGGAATTCCTAAATTTATTTGTAGTTTCAGAAAAAAAAATTTACATTAAAATCTGTAATAAGACCGGATTGTCCTTTCCGTGCAAATAAAATTCAATTACTATATTTTGGCATCGACAAAAAATTTCTGAAAGTGTCCAACATCACCTTATCTATTGACGTCTACTTATATCATAATTTTTTAATTTTGATGCTATCAACCCCCTCGAAAAGAACTCAAAACTTACAAGCAATGGAATGTTACGCCTTCTTAAAATCTGAAAAACTGTCTACTCAATAATGCCAAATTAAATGCTGTGACACTTGCTCTGCTATTGACTTTTTTTTTCTGCAATTGAAATTATACTTTCTCGTATACGAAGTATAGAGAAAGTATTGCAATCATCAAAAAATTATCGAGATTTTGACCCATTTCCATGTTTTGGACCTTCCTGACTTCGAAAACACATTTTCGGAAAATGTTTGTCTGTCCTCCGTCTGTCTGTTATCTGTGATCAAGAAAACTCAAAAAAGCTTTAAAAAAGACGGATGAAATTTCGTATACTGTCTTTATAACAAATTTGAAGATTTTTATCAAATTTAAACAAATTCCGTTCCGAGGAAGTCTGTCTGCCCGGCTATTCGGATATAATTTAACACAGTAACTACAAAACAATGAAAGCCAAGTAGATAAAATAGATTTAGCATCGGTCAAATTTTGAGCCAAATACAATAAGGGGTTGGCTGTCTATCGATCTGTACTTTCAGAAATATATAAACGGGATGATTCAAAAACGCAATGACTTAAATATATCAAATTTGGTATGGGTTTTATCACTCTAAGTGCAGTTTTGCGCCAAATTTTTGTTCCACTCGATTGGGGAAAATGGGAATAAAACACGATTTCGATTTTCGGATAATATTAAGCTCATAGACGGAATTAATCGCCAACAATCTCGGCAAGGAAAATACGATAGATTCCATGCCAAAGGTTAATAATTCGTAATTATTGTACGTCAATGCCATCAAAGACGTTCTCTGGGATTACATTTTTATTAGAGAATATGCGAGAAAGTTTTGGAGATTATTCCCGCTGGTTTTTAGTTCAAGCCACGATAACTTGAACACAAAGTTTGAATAAGCAGATAGTATACGTTTGTAAAGCAACATATAATTACATACGTACACGGTGTTTTAAAAGATCGTCTACAATTCTTAGTTAGTCGGGCATACGAAATAAATAATTTTTTACGATAAAACACGGTATCGCAAAGTGTTTCTGCTTCAGAGGGTAAGGTCTGTTTGTCGTGAATAAAGTAAAGTAAAAAAGAAAATACGCCAGATAAAATATCCAACACAGATTGGTGGAATGTAGATTCGCTATATAGCAACACATTTTTAACGATTAGCATGATAAATAATTGTATGCTCGATGATAGATAAGACGCAATATCAACTACAAATCTTTGGAATTCATAAAATGAGAGCTCAAAGAACTATTGAAATTGTCATTGTATATAATTTGTTTGCCATTGGTTATTGTATATGACTTGCAACCAATACTTAATGCTTTCTGTGTAGGTTTAATGAAATCGAAATTTAATGTTGAGGATACTGACTCCCATGATCACAAATATTACAGTATTTATTTAAAAATGATTTATTTTTATTAAATGTAAAATTTTGTTTCTGTTCTGAAGATTTTATTCGCCATATCAATTACCATTGCATCTGCTGAAATATCTTTTTCAAAAATGAAAATAATTATCAAAAAATGACATCTTTCAAAATACAAAATTAGTATGTTCACTTTCTTACTTATTTTATTTATCAAATCCGAATTGGCAATAAATCAATAAATAAACTCATGAAGGTATTATCAAAGAATTTGCTATAAAATATATAAAGAAGTGAACAAAAATTTCATGTAGCAGCTTATTCTATAATATCACAAACCAAATAAATATATTTATTAAGCAGTTATTTCTGTTATTTTATTTATTAACGCTTATTTGTGTGATTAAATATTGATTTTAAAATAATTTGATTATTTATTGTTATGCATTCCGTAAGTCCTTGCTAGATCAATTAAGTGCAACTTAATGCATCTTTTGTTGCACACAATTTGTTCATTTTTTTTTTTCAAATCAACTTTGCACCAGACTAAGTTTTTTTGTTTACTGACCTTGATGGTTTTAATAACGTTGGAATTAACTGTATGTTTTGGTGTAGAAAAAGAAAATTTGCATATGAAATCATTTGCATAATTAATAAATGAAATCGGAGCCAACAACGTGCAATTAAATATTAAATGGCGCACTTAGATACGTCATGCTTGACCTTATTAGACTTTATATATACAATAAATAGAATATATTCAAGGTCAATATAATAAAATACGTGTTGAAAAGACTATCACAATTTGAAATTTAAAATACTTAGTGAAGAGACACATAAATATCAAATTATATATAAGAGATTCAAATGGAATGCTCAGACACTATTCTTGGCAATAAAGCCATTAAGCTATATAATTAATTGTTTAATCACAATTGCTTTCCAATCATATCCCAAAATTAACACATTTTTATCATTTATTTTCTAATTTTCACTCCAAGCATTAACAGTGCAAGCTTTTTTTTTTTCTGTGACCAAATTCTTTTATCCCCCACCCCTCTCTGCTATTGCACGTGTCAAGGTATCGGATAAGACAGAAACGTGAAAAGCAACATTCCAACTGAAATGATCAATGCTTTATTTAATGTCCTTCAGCTGAACGACATAACAGTGCCCTTTTGTTATGCTTCTTACGTAGCTCGAAAATTCCTTTTGTTAAGAACAGTTACAGTTATCCAAGATGGTTATCATAATTTTTTTAAACTAAATAATATTACATTCTTTATCTTCTCGTATACGTAGAATTTAAAGAGAACAATTAAAAATATTTAACAAAAAAAATTCGAACTCCCAAAATTCCTCTGAATTTACACAATGGTGTCCTGAGCCGAAAAACTACTTTTGAAATTTGCCTGTCTGAGAACACAAGAACTAAAACACACAAGTGCTGCTAGATGAATAAAATTCGGTATTTAAACCAAAATTTTATCTGTAAATCTACATCGAATTTTGAATAAAATTCATTAAAAGCCTCTGCCCGTCACCGCACATGCGGTAGATCAAAAAATTCAATACTTAGCTAGTAATTAGCTATTTTCAACGTATTTGCATCAAATTTTTTGTCCAATTTATCATTATATTTACGTTTACTTTAGTTGCTTGTATGATAATGCGATAATCTTAAGACTTAACTAGAGAAAGATGAATGTTTAGTACATGATATGCACATCGAAAATATAGATAAGTGCTATAATTCTGGACAATAATCACCAAAGGTTTTGTACATGTTTCCGTGAATGTCCGAAATTGGAGAATGTCGAGACTCCTCCAATACCGACCGAATATTTTTTTATATATTCGAACTATCACCGGTGTATGTCGACAATCACCGACATGCTCTGGTGGAGGTAGAAACGAGACGCCTATGTCCATTGAGAGGCGACGTCACTGCGTGAATACAAGTCCCTGATGTCGATCGTGGGCGTACAGATTCCCGAAATGTGTTGGAATAGAAGACTCCGACTTTCATAAATTAGCAAACAAAAGTGGCACCCTCAAGCAGCTTCATACCCGTAATCAGTTTGTAATTTGTGGCGAAAAGTTACTTTCCACAGAAGAGATTTCTTCTCCAGAAATGTCGCTGAGAGAAGCTAATCCGAGAAGTGGAGGGCAAGGCTATACAAGCTGTCATTGCAAGAAGAAATGTTTCACTACTAAATGCAATAGTAAAAGCAAGGGACTCTTGTGCAGTTCAAAGTGCCATAACAGTTTAAATTGTTGTAACAAATAAGAGAGTATAACGTCAACCACATGATTAAGTTTCATACTATAGCTTTAAGTGTAATACTTTGATTACCATAATTTTACTCACTTTAAGTTTGATAGTTTAATTAGTACAGTTTTGAAAGGTTAGTTACTATAGCTTCTATATGGTATTCTGACATATACCATTCGTAATATGTTTTAATAATAGTGTCTGATTTAAAAACGTGATAAAAATAAATTTTTTATCATTCACCATCAGCGCATGGTCATTGTCGACATACACCGATGATAGTCCGAATATATACGCATATAATAAAATATTCGGTCTTTCACCGAGGTATTTGGTATATGTTGACATTCACCGGTGTGAGTCGACATTCTCCAGATTTCGATCTGTCACGGTAATATATATATAAGAACATGACAATATAAAAATAATGTGCAAGATAAATGAAATGTGGTACACAGTAACAAATTTGGGGCTTATTTGGTCAATGAGAATAGTTTCAAATTGCACACAGGATTCTTTTCGTTATGCTAGTTCTAAGTACAAATTCCTCAAATTGTGTAAACATACGATTGAATCGGCGATAAAATATCTTTACTGATAGTTGACAACATGCTATACTTCTTTCATTACTGACAGTCTAAAAATGTAATTAATAATAAGCCTTTATTTTTAAACATCTCACTTTTCCCCTCGATTTTTTACTAACAATGTGTTTGAAGAATAAAAGTTTATGTTCTAAAAATTAGTGTAACTCATTTAAGTTACAATTTTTCTTCCTTAATTTCAAATGACCACATTTTCATAATTTTCTGTTCCACATTTTCATATAAGAGTGTTTGATTGATAAAAAGAGCCATTCAATCAATCAAATGTTTCCAAAGAAAAATACGAGACATTTAATTCAGTTGTAAAAATCATAAAATTAACCAATTTCTCACAGTTATATAATAGCTTATTATATCGTTCGCAATTAATTAAAATGTTTTACACGTATTGGAAGAGATGATTTAATGATAGAGTCGCTCATGTTTTGAATTATATAGTTTTCTAGTTCCTCGATCATAAAAGAACGCTTCTCTTTCCATTTAATTCGTGCGGTTAGAAGAGAATTTGTAATGGCAGTAAACAAATCTCAAGGTCAAAAATTCGATAAGCTTGTCAGATTTATTAGAGGGAAAAAAAAGACTTTGTTTCTCATTCATTAATAAACGTTTTCAATTCCCATTGCTCAGTGAAGCCTGAAAAAATTTATTTTTTAGAAAGAACAGTTGAAGGAAATGTGTATCGAATCGAATTTTATTTTGTCAAAAACAATAGATGAAGCGATCAAAATAAAATCAATGATATAAAGAAAAAGAAACATATTATTGGAATGGAACATTTTTCATTGATTTAACAATGAATGTTCTTCAAATTAATTTGTGGAAGAAAATAATTTCCTTCTATTTAATGGTAATAAAAAAGAGCTACGTGGAATATCTTTCTGCGCAATTATATAATCCTGTTGATACAGCAGTTATGCAATTAAAAAGAAAGACAAATTTCAATAGAATTAAATCTTGCTAATAATCGATCTAGAACGGCAAAACTAATTTTTAACTTGAACTTTTTATAAAATGTCATATGTATTCAAAAATTGTTCAAAATACTATATATGATAAATCGTTGGGTTTAGTGCTTACAAATTTGGAAGGTTATTACTTCTTGAATAGTAAGTACTCACTAAAAATCATTTTTCAAAATTTTAATTAAAATTTAATGAAAATATTAAAATTTTCCTCATTAATTTAGAAGCATATTATCGAAAAGAATTATCCCATTATAAAATTTAAAATTTAGGTTTTAAACAACATTAATACTAGTACATATTTTTACTAAATTTTAAAAAACTAATTACATTCATTAACAGCGCTTTTCTTTATTTTAGAAACTGTATCTATATGCAATCACTAAATTGAATGCACGCGCGTTTTGCAGTGATATTAAATATATTTATAATGTTCACGTTACATTTGTTATAATTAAGAGAAAAAAAATCTAAATTATCTAAAATCTAGAGTTTAAATAACTTAAAAATAAAATAGACATTAAAAAACAAAGGTTTTTTTTTCTTTTTTTTTAAATTTAAATAAGACAAAAACATTATAATGTTTTGATTGCACTCTTTTTTGTGAATTGTGTGATGAAAAATCTTAACGCACAACGGACAATTAAATCAAGCCAACTGAAAACAAAGTAGAATTATGTATTTTAATGTACAATAATATTTCATACTAAAAGTTCGAATATCTATACATTTTTAAAGCTTTCCCTTCAAACAGGAATAATTAATCCACTATTTCAAATTATCCAAAAGCCTGTTTCTTTGACATAGCCTCCAATTCTTATTTAATTATTTGCGATTTCTCAAAACTTCAAATCACTATGAAAAAATAGTAAATAAAAATTTTAGAACTATGGACGTGCATACCGAGGCAAAAAAATGTATTGTTTGAGCTTTAAGTGTCGAACTAACTCCTTGGGGGGGGGGGGGTAGTGTTCGCCCGGCAAACTAATAAAGTTAATTGAATCAACCAGTTTTGATGAACTTCATCTTAATTCAACAACAGAAAGTACTATTTTAAATTGTATCTTCATACAATTCGCAGCATTCTGATTAGAGCAGTATACTTGCAAAGTGGTGAAATTAATAGAAATAAAATCGACGAAATCAATCCAGCTGTTGACTAAAGCAACGGGACAATCATTTGCCATTATCCCATTGCGGTCACTTGATCTTCCTGAAGTAGGCGTGGCCTCCTTCCATTGCGCGCAATAGTTGGCCTCGTATGAACGCTGCTTAAAGATTCTTAAAGATTCATTTTGCAATATTTCTCGAAGATAGAAGTACTTGAGTCTAAACAATCAATGATGACATATCTAAGGATCCATCTAACTTTCTCATAAAATAAAAATTGGTGAAATTGTACTAATGGTTGGAACTGAAAAGCTGATTCTTTGAATTTCTTGATTATTTTAAATATTTAGACGATTGTTAGCAACTTTAATAATTGTAGCTATCAACATTTAGGAAAAGAAAAAAAAATAAGAAGAAGAAGGGGTGACTGTGCTTAGACTTCCTCGCATAACATGTATAGTTTTGCATTTAATTTTAGCTGATAAAGAGGAGAAAGCGAATCAAACTCAAGATAATATTTGACTTCTTTTCGTCTACAAACTGAATTCAAAATTCAACTTAGATGTACAATTTTGAAGTTAAATTCACATGAAAATTATGGGAGAAGAGGATATTAATTGCACTTACACGCATATATGGATGAATAGGTAGGTAGATATCCTCTATGAATATTTTGTCTAAAATTTGATAGAAATCCATAATTTTTGTGTTATGGCCACATTTCTCTTTGTGTTTTTGGAATCATCATGTTTACAGAAAGAGTAGCAAAAATGTGTTTTTCGTACTCAGGGACGTCTCAAACGTAGAAATTTGTCAAAACTAGAAGGTCGGATTTTTCTGACATTTATTATACTTTCTTTTGACTGACTTCGAGCACGAAAACCTAAGTTGAAAAGTATGTAACAAAAGCGTTGTCTTATTTTCAGCAAAATAAAAAGTAGTCCAAAAAAACACAGTAGTATCGTCCCACTTTTACGTTCTGTTTTTAAGCTTTTTCATTCTATTATAAAGGGCTTTTTTAAAGAGAGTAATGTACTCGCCTGAAAACAATCCATCGAGCTCGAGATTCTGACGAATTTTCACTTTACAGACTTCCCTGAGTGAGAAAAACATTGTTAAAATTATGTCCATCTGTCTGTGAATACGATAATTCAAAGAAACTTTGAAAAAGATGGATGAAATTTGGCATCTTAACTTTTCCTCAAATTTGCACATTTCTATGAAATTGTGAACGGAATTTATTCAGATGAAGTCCGTCTGTCTGACTGTCCGAGTGCAAGTGAAAAATGATAATTTCAAAACGTAAAGAGCTAGATGCATAAAATTTTGATGCGCAAGTGCAGCATCTGAAGTGCAAATCAAATTCTAAACCCCAGTTGTCAAGGGGGGATAGTTTGTAGGTCAGTACTTTTTCTTGCATATAAAGGTGATAACTCAAAAACGTTACAACTTTTATAAATTAAATTTAGTACATCCAAAGTGTAATTTTTTATTAAATTTTGAGCTGGATCTGTTGAAATTTGTCTGTCTATCTAGATTGCATACATATAAAAGCTATAACTCAAAAATGCAACAATCTTGTTAAATGAAATTTGATACATTGTTTTAGGATCTAAATTATAAGCACTTTTCGCATTTTAAATGAAGTCTGTTAAAAAGTTGATAGTCTGTCGGTCTGTATTTTTCGCATGCATGTAAATACTCAAGAACGCAACAATTTTTGTAAAAAAAATAAAATTTGATATGTGACTTTATTTATTGAAATTGTAATTTTGAATCAAATTTTGATTTCAGTCGGTCGATAAAAGGGCATCCGAATTGTATATTTGGTTTTCTTTACCGTAGTAAGAAGCACAAAACTCTCATGAGCGGATATGAAAATAAAAGTCTAGTATTGACAATCTTACCAAAGGCAAACAGTTTTGTGGAAGGGAAGGGATTGTGACAATTTTATCACAGGATATGCGAGAAAATTTTGGAGATATCACTCTCGCTGGTTTCACTTTTTTAGAGCAAGGAGGTGGGGAAAACGGCTCTCTCAAGTTCCGTATATTCAAAAAAAAATTATATTTTCGTAATGAACTTTACATCACACTATGCTGTTCTAGAGGGAGTGTTCTATGTTTCACTTTCTCGGATACTTAGCTAAAGTAGCATCGTCTTTCTGGTTCTCCTAACCTTCTCTATATCACTTGAATGCAGACCGCGGTGGTCAGGTCTCGGGTTCGGAACAGGAGGGTTTCAGGTTCCACCGTCATGTAAGCACGGGTCTGGTGTACGTTAAATCCGTCGGGGCCAAACGTCATCTCACTAGTGCTGTGTGGAGAAGGGGTGCCAGCTCAGGTGTCGTCCTCATCATGTGACCGCAGTTCAAAATTTGTGAGATCCGTCCCAAAATAGCCCTAATGTTGCTTAAAACGGAAACCTAAACCCCTTGAATGCATAGCGATGGTGGGATAAGGAGGAAGGTTGTAAACCATAGTCAGCAAATGTTAGTGCTTCCATCCAAAACCGCTTTGTGCTTCGTAAAATAATAAGGAAAGCTAAATATACATTTTGTACGTCTTTCTTTTCACTAATTGGATCCACAAATCGGCAACAATTTTGGCGACAAGACAGTATACTAAATTTCATTTTTCTGTCGTTATGCTCTTTAAATTAGCGCGTCAATAAACATTCGGAAATACACACAAACAAATGGTCGCCCTTTAACTGATTTAGTCCGACATTTTATATATATCTGAAATTCTAACGATAAATCTGGAAAACAAATTTCATTCAGATAGCTTTTTGCATTTTTGAACTATCGTGACCACATGCAGACAGAAAAACGGGTTTCCTTTCACGAATTTTGCCCACATTTTGTCAGAAAACTTCAAATTTAGTGTTAAACTTAAATAACAAATCTCGCCGCTCTTATTCAATCTGTTTTTGTGTTATCGTATTTACAAATACAGAGATTTTCAAAAATGTGTTTTTCAGACTTAGGAAAGTCTGAAAAACAGATTTTGGAAGTCAATTTTTTTTTCTGGTCATAATACTTTCAATCTATGCATTTCGAAAGTTTAAAAAAAGAAAAAAATCGAAGTAAAGTGGCATTATAACACACTGCAGATACTTATATATCGCTCTTGTATCGTAAAATCAGCATTCTTTCTTTCGTAAATGCAATATCAGTTATTGTTAATAAAATTTATTATTCTATGTAAAGAAAAAATAGTTAATCACATTCTAATGTATTTCATACAGTTACTATAAAAGATGAAGATAATGAACCAAATATAAAAGAATACGTAAGAAAGAATTATAATAAATAGATAGAAGAGTATGTACCACAATATTTTAACTACTTTTCTCCGAACCACGGCATACGTAGAAGTATAAACGCAGAATAGTATCAACATCAGCTTTATTCATCGTTGAATACTATGATTAAGAAATGAGTGCCACATTTATTAATAATATTCATTTATAAAATCATAGCTTTTTTCTCGAGCTTTTCAATTTTTGTTATTAATTTCATACGATCTATATTGTTCCTATGGTCCCTTGACAAATATAAAAGCGGGGTAATATTGTATTTGATTTCTTTCTATAAATATTAGCTTTCTGGACAATTTTTAAATAAATATTTAAAAATAAATTGGAAAATAAAGTTCCGCCTTCTCCATTGAGAAACCTTTCTTCAGTTACTCCCATAAACGAAATGCTCAACATAATATTAAGCGTGTTTTGTGTAAGTATACATCTTAATCAAACTTTTTCTTTCTTTTCTTTTTTTCCTCCAAAATGTTAATATATTTAAATATTTTACGTCAGGACTTCTTACACAAAGGATTCCTGGATAAATGTTCTTAAATAATATGAAAACAGGGATATTCCGGATTTTCGACTCTTTATTTAGTGTTTGCTTCGTTATTTCTCAGTAAATGATTTATATATTTTTAAAAATATATATTTAATTTTTTAAGACTAACTTCTGACGAATAATCGACCCCAAACTTTTGCACAATATATAGAACATGATCATCCAAATATGGCCAATGTGTGAGGGGAAAAAAACCAACAGTAAATTGCTTCTTTTTTATAGTTTGCTGTCTTTTAGCTATCCAAAAAAATCTCAATAATTGCTTTATTGTTTCAGATTTTTTAAAATTTTGATTATAATACTTCAGTTTCTCTCTTCTTTCCTGAGATTTGTTGGAAATTCTGCGTCCGGATTCAAGTCCGGATTCTAGGATCCAAGTTTAAAAAATCTGGTTTCTTTAGACGTTGCAAAATCAGGAACAATATTGACATCACGTGCATCTATCAGATTCTTCGGTAAAAGAACAGCAAGAGGAATTGAGAAAAACATCTCTGTTTGAAAAAATTTCATCAAAATTTTCTTTAAAAAAGATCTATAACAATAAGTTTTTGTTATTATTATCTGTTTACTTGCAATTAATGTTTACTTTTTATTGTTTATTTCATTTTCCTTATGTCAATAAACTTAGGATGGCGAAATTTCTTGTAATGGAAAAAAAAGAAGAAAAGATTGGGAGGGAAAAACAACTTAATAAAATCTTGTTCTATGGAAAACCAATAAGTTGCCTTGAATTTGAGATAACAATTTGTGAAAAAAAGCGGAGCAAGTCACTCACCTGTTAGCCACCTCACCGCATGTCGCACGTGTGCGTTTTCCGACAATAGCTCAGTATACCGCTCTCAGTCTCAGTAGTTTCACGTCCGACGTGCAAAGAGCTAATATTCTCTGTCGTAACTCTTCGCTCTTGACCTTGGAAGCTACCAGGAGAGGTGAACCGGATATTTTGTCCCGCAGGGACGTGGTAAACGCTGAAGGGCAGACGAAAAGGGAAAAAAAGTAAATAAATAATTTCACCGGCAGTTGGAAAAAAGTAAATAAATATTCCAGTAACTGTAATGACAAGAACTAAAATCTCGTGCTTTGTTGCCCTGGTCGTCAACATTGAAAATACACTGCAACGAAAATAATGCATAAATAGTTACAAAGTTAAATAAAAATTAGACAATCTGTCTTGGGTAATTTAAAAAGGAAAACACCATTTGAAAGTGTAATCAATGGAAACAAGATATGATTAGTGGCGCCAGGAAAATTGGATCGCCAACAGCCGGTGACTAATGACATATTAGATCGAATTGTTCCTGATTCTGTGACGAATACTGATATTGACAGGAGTAATTATCGATATAGCCGCATAAAACTGTATTTTCTCTGTTGTTGCTGATTCATATATTTGGCTTTAAAAATATATTCTATTGCCTACCTATATATTCTATTGCGACCACTTGCTTATTCGGAATGTTAATTTTTCTGAATGTTAAAATATTAATATGGAACGATTTCTTTAAAATTGCATCTGGCTATTTAATAAGAAAGAAAGAAAAGCTAAGTATTATTTAATAAAGAAAAGCGGAAGTAAAAACTCTACTTCAAAGTTAATTTCCAAAGAATTCAGCGTTTTATCTCAAATTTAACAGCGGCAAAAAACGTAAGGTTTTATGGAACAATAAAATTGCCTTCAATTTCATCATTACTGTAATAACGTTGTAACAGATTGTGTTTGAAATGAAATTTTAAAGGTATATTGAAATTAGAGAAAACAGTTGTGCCAGAATGAAACTCGTTTCTTTAATTATAGGATTTTTTTTTTCTCTTCTTTTTTTAGTTTTCACACACATATACACAAATGAGCTTTGAGAGATAATATTTTCGGAAAGTATACTACTTTTAAAAAAATAAAATGTCTAAATTTCCAATAAGTTTTGGGTACTGAAAACTTCATAATGACTCTCCTCTTGTCTTGAGAAACAGGTCTGTCAAATTTTATCATAACTGTTGAATAACTAACGGGAGAACTCTCCCAACAACTTTCTTGTATACAGTCTAATAAAGGTATTATTTTAGGGAATATCTTACATAGCATTGGCATACAATAGTTACGAATTATTAATCTTTGACGTGAAGTTAGCATTTCTACTGAATCTATTGTGGCATCCTTGGCGAATTAGTTGGCGATTAATCCCTGACATACATTAATAATTCTGAAAATCGAATCTATGTTTTAGACGCGTTTTTTCCAACCGATTGAAATAAAAATTTGATGCAAAACTACACTTGCAGTCCCAAAATCACATGCCAAAGTCCTTACATTTATGAATTATCAAGTTCGTATGTTTCTGAAAGTATAGTCTGACTAACGGTCAACTCTTCATTGGTCACTCCGTAAGTCGTTACGACTTCTGTAATTCAAACCTCATGTTACTGCGTTTACATTTTTATAAAAGTACAGACCAACAGATGATCAATCCCTTGTTGATTTGGCTCAAAGTTTGATTAAGTGTCTAGACCAGTGACTCTCGACCTTTTTTTTTTTTTTTTTATCGCGACGCACTTTTAACGATTTCAAAATTTGGTGGCACACAAAGAAAAATATAAGTTTAAAAGTTGTTTACTTACCTATAATGTAAGGTATAACCACTGTGTAAAATAGTTTATGATAGTAATTTTGAATATAAAATAAAATAATATAATGTGTACTACAAAAACAACAGTACGTTTATAAGGGATTAATTAGAAGGTCATAATAAGAATACTTTTAGTGAGAAACTAACTGAATACTGAAAACTAACTGATAACTGAAAAAAGCTTTGAACTAGATGGGTGAAATTTCGTTATGTAAATTCACGTCCAATGCAGATATTTATCAAATTTTGAATGAAATCCAATCCCAGGAAGCCTGTCTGTCTAGCTGTTCAATTAGAAATGAACTCGATAACTCAGGGTAACAATGCAATCTACTGTTGAAAATAATACAAAATTGCCGAAATTCAGGAAAAATTTGCATGACTATTAAATTGGTGTAATTAAAAAGACTGTTTTTCAAATTTTGAAATTCCGTAAAATTTGTTCATATTTTCAAAAGTTATTACAGAAAAACGCTCAAATTCAGTTTAATTTTTAATTAATTAAAATTTCAAAACAAAATCTCTCTCAGAAATTTATTTCCTCCTTCCAATATAATATATATAT
>JAPMOR010120912.1:141651-163600 GCA_026543865.1 Argiope aurantia | reverse complement strand
GTCTATAGAGCACTAACACTCACATCACACATATATTTTTATTATTATTAGAGATGCATTATTAATTAAAACTATTATTTTGTAAATATTGTAATCTTGGTTTGTCATTTTTTTGTTGTTTGCTCCTTTTTAGGTAAAATATTTCTACAAAAATTCAAATTTTATTTAAATTTAGTTTTTATCGTGAACCCGTCAGCTTCCAGTTAATCAACTTCTGCTGCTTTTCACTACTTAAAAATGCTTTTGTTGCATTGATTATTTGCTTATAAAAACAGTATTCGATTTAAACAGATTTTAGATAATTCTGCGAATATATATTGATATAAATTATTATTAGATGTTTAGAATAAAATTTAAAAAAAAAATGATTTTTTTTTTTTAATTTTCAGATAAAAAATAAGACTACTTTTACTGCTTAAAAATTATACACCACTAAAGGATAGTATGCACTACAGTACAATATTCATGCATATTAACTTAAAATTTCTTTGTTTTGTTAGTCGGCAAAACTCATTATTAGAGTCTGCATTTTTTTTTTTTAGTATTTCACCCCAGATGTAAGACATTGATCACATTCTTCCTTTTCTGATTCATGAAATCTTGTTAACGCGTTGATGGACAGTACGTCCTCAGGCGGCAAGCTCATGAAAATGATACGACAGAAAGCCTTACGACGTAAACGGCTTAATCCGTTCTATCATATCAGTTAATTTTATACTCATGCGTTGTGACGCTACGCCTATAGGCAATGTATGAAATTTAGTAGCGTCTCAGCAGGCACTGCCACCAAGGTTGTACTGCCCATCAACGTGTTACTGTCGTTTCAAGTATCTCACAAGTACTGCTTTAATAAAATGATCAGACAATCCTGATTATTTAGGATTAGTTGGAATAATCCCGATTTTTGACTTGTTCTCTAGGTTCGGAATTCCTGCATCTTCTTTCAATATGTGAAGCGTCCCGATGTCTAGTTCAGAAAATAATATTCTCGGCAGCTTTGACAATTTTCGACTATATCTAGATAAGCTTTTCAACTCTTTAAAATTTCTAAAAAAAATTTTTGCTCTTTCCTTTTTGTTTTGGAAGCCGCAAGGTGCCTCGCCCAGGACAAAAGAATCTTCTGCAGTCTGATTTATGATTCATAATTCTTAACTGCGGTGAACCGCGACAACCTTCCTATTCCTTTCATTCGGAGGCACCGCCAGTATAACAATTATTATTGTTTCGCGGACACAGAAAGAGACGAAACATGAGAGAATCTTGACTATAACAATACATAGCATAGTTAGCTTATTTATGTATCTTTTTTTTGTACATGATCATAGGAGCTGACTTTAACTACTAAAACAATGATGAAACTGATTGAAACTTATTTAGTTTATGATGCGCCATCATTAATTTTGATGGGTATGTATTTGCATACAAGTTATGAAATTGGTCATCAGTTCGAAATCGCCATTCCTATTTTGAAAAATTCTGATCAATAGAGAGAGTAATAAAAAATCGCTAATCAATAGATGGTTTAAAAAATATTGAATAATAATTTTCCCATTGCCGTTATGATTGGTAACATTGTTAACTCACTATGTTTCTTGCCTTAAGCTTTGATTCGATTCCCAGCATGGATGCTGAGTGAGTCCAAGTTCTACCATCAGGTGTCTCATTTTGTATGGCAGTGGAACGCCTTTTATCCAGGCTGATGAATACGTAATAAATATTTTTTATTGTTTTTCATTCTTTAATCGCCTTTAAGACACTTGATACCAATCAAATAATCTGAATTACCACTAATTTCACATCATCATAACAAAAGTGCCTTTAGACCGTATCTAATGTTTGAAAAGCGTATACTATGAAATTAATTGAATACTTCTAATTAAAACAAAGATCCAAAACATTAAAAATGTAATGCTGCCTCTTTAATATAACATGAATAAAAATATCATAAATGTAATTGAGAAAATAACCTCTTTTTGCAAAGAATTTTTTCAAAAGGATTTATTTTATGTTTTTAATATATTTAATGGGAATTATTGCAACTTTATTCAATTAGAAATAGGAATAGGGAAATATATCATATCATGTTTGTATAATAATATCATGTTTGTATTAAAACGGCTAACTTTATTTCCAAAAGAATGTCTTATTTGTTTGCACATGATAAAAAAAAATTATATCATGTTTTCACATAATAACTGAAAAGAGAATATTGTTCCGTTTTTAAATATACTGAGAATTTATAGCGAATTCAACTTATTTTAACAAATATAGTTTTCTTTTTAGTAAATGGAAGAAAAAAACACACACCTTAAAATGGCGTTATAACTAATACTTTTTAACTTGGAAGATGTAATGTAGAAGATTTAATAAATATTGATTAACACTTATTATAAAAATAAGAAACTTCCATTAATTCTCACATGGTAGTACTGCTTTTATTTTTCCAATATAGGGTTATTTTTAGTCGGTATTTATATGCATTGTTTACGAAGAGGCTCTTATCTTTTTCTAACAAAATAGATTGCTATTTATATGCAAAACTAGAGGTTTCAATTTTATAATAGTGTATTGTAATTCATTTAAATCGTCTATGAAATCATATCTCGTAAAAATTCATGGAATAATTTAGACATTTCTGTGTTGTCGTGTCTATGTTATTTTTTTAATCGATGACGTCTCTACACACAGCTGTAATAGTGGAAAAAAATCATTATTTTTTTTAAGCAGATTCATTTTTTGTAGGATCAAATACAAGACAAATCTTTATTCAAATTACTCGCATTCTAGGATCAAAGTTTCTAAAATCAGTTTTATTGAAAATAGTGCAACTGAAAACACAAACTTACCGAAAGCGAGATCGATATGGGGGTAAGTAGCTTTCAGTGTAGTTATTGGTTCTCACTCCCCTGGTGGGTATAAAAATCGTCCTCTGAACCCATCGCCGATGGCAGGTTATATCTCTGTATAAGTTAGCTTCCAAATTGTTTCTAATCGAAGCTAGTATATAGCGGTCACAGTGTGCGATGTTACGTGCCACAGCATTTCGGTCAATCGATTCTCCCCAGATGTTACGGCAAGGTGAAGGAATCATCCTTATGGTTACAGTATTAAAAAGTGAGCTTCCGAAGGGTTTCTAGAATATTCAGTGAAGAACACAAAATAAGAGAATAACTATTTTAACATATATATATATTTTAATCTCAGTGCAACGTGGAAAATGATGACTTTTTTAAAGTAAATTATCACAGATAAAACATTAGTGCTTCGTGTTTAATGATCCTGGCTTAAAAACAATCGTTAAACTGACGATGAACTTTATCGCCGGCCATAGTGAAAAGCAAAATCATATCAATTGTGTTTCGGAACAGGCATAATGTTTCGTTATTCGATTTTGTACTGCAAGGGCCTACAATTAAACTTCCTTCTCTGAAAGCAGAGAAAAACTTTGTCGAGAGTATCAGAATAAACATTGCGGAATGCTGTTAGGCTTCTCGAACTCATGTCGGTGCAAGACTGCATATTTTGACTCAAACTCAAAATTTTATAAAATCTTTTTGACTGGAAGGTATCCAGATGTTGCACATAGCGATTATCATCTCTTTCCCCATCTGTAAATCTTCATGGTTCGCAGACGTTTGCATATTGATGAAGAAATGTAAGTAATAGTAAATAATTGGCTATCATTGCAAGTGACGGAGTTTATGAGAAAAGTAACCAGAAGATCATTTTTCGTTACGATAAATGTTTAAACTGACAGCAAAATCAAATAGAAAAATTCGTACGTAGCATATGGAAGCTTTATATTATATTAGTTTCCAAAAGTAACCTTATTTGAAGAGAGAGAAAAATAACCTGCATATAAAGCATATATAAAAACTTGCATTGCATTAAAAATAAATAAATAAATAACAACATTTTTTTTTTTTTGGCAATGCCATAGTAAATTTTTGATACAGATTTTGATTTAATATTTTGTGAAATATATTAGTATAGCCCACTAAAATATTAAGAAATGAAACCTGGTACTTATAATTCTTGTTGTATTAAGATGCTTGCAATTAATACGCTTCAATATAGCTGACATGACGTTTGAACATGTTCATAATATAATTGCGCTACGTCAATTTAATATTGGAATCGAGACCATATGAAGAATAAGAAAGGTAACTTACAGCACCGCATAAGAAAATGTGCAATTAGATAATGCAAATAAGTATATTTGACATAAAATATTAACACTTGACACCATCAAATAGTTTATGCGCGCATAAATATCGAACAGATGCATAAAACTCCGAATAATGCTGCTTAAATTTTTATCCAAATTCGAAGTTAAAAATATTTTGATGAAGACATCAAATCTATCAAATTATGTATAAAGTAATTTACTGGAATCAAACACAACCAATAAGCCTGTCGAATCGCCTGTTTGTCAAAGGCGACTAGTTAGTAATAAGTTTTTAAATATGCAATTATAATATAGAACAGTTTAACAGCGAGATTCTTTTGCCTTCGACTTTCATGTACATTTGCACAATATAACGCATTTTGTGAAAAAACTTATCTTTGAAAGAAATCTTGCATCAGAACGTTATATTCCATTATTGAAAATAGTTTTCGGCGTGTATCCTTGAATAATGCGAATTGATCGTTTCGAAATAGTATCACGGAAGTCCGACAATGCCATAAAAGAAAACAACAACATAATCCACTTAGTAAATAATGAAAATGTGCACTCAATGAGGATAAAATTGAATCTGGAAACTCTAATTGAGGACTAATACGTTTCCCGATTACTCTTAATTCATGAATGAATTAGGCTATTTTTATTGTTCTGTTTCCTTTTAGTCCTTTCTTGTAACAGTAGATGTGCATGTGTTAAGGGTTAATTAAATATTTTTATTGGAGAGGGAGCGCGCAATAAAGTTACTTGCATTATCACTCTTATAGATCTCTTTATATTTTGCATGATGACATATTTATCATACATTATTATCGATGACTTATTTATCATAGAAGAACATGATGAGTATTAAAACCTTTCACCAAAACTCTAGTGATTATACTAAACTTACAAACTCTAGTGAAACAAAATGGAATTTAGGATGCAGGTAGTCATAGACAAAATTCGAAAATTTCAGATGTTAACTTTTCCCCCCTACTAAACCGTGATTATCACAGTGAAGTAAAAAAAAAAAAGGAATTGTAGATGTAGTTGGAAGGTACCTGCCGCATGATAAAAATCGTCGTTGCACAGAGATTAAATAAAAAAAAAAGGTAAAATAATTAATAAAGATAGAGAAACGATACAAAAAACATTTTACTGTGTTTTCCAAACTATCCACGTGCCCACCGTCACACTGAATGACATTTTTAGACATATAATTTTTTTTTATCTATAATTCTTTTAATGTTATTTTTCACAATTTAAAAGTAAAACTTTCTAGATGGAATAAATATTATACTAATAATTTGCAATAATCCAAAATAATTTCTGGTCTTAAAAAGTAGGTGTTGGAAAATTAAAATTTATGTATCAGTATGAAGTCGATACAACGTTGATTGACGAAGAATCGATTCAATTTTTAACAATATAAAAAAAAGATACGAAAAAATTTAATAATAAAACATAAATAAACAAACCAGCTATTGTGCTATCATCAAACAGTTCCGAATTTTTTTCTTACTGTGGTCATATTTAAATACTTTTATTACATCATTAGCAAAAAGATAATTTTGTACCATGGAAAAAAAAGAGTAAAAATCGATAGTAAAAATTCAAAACTGTAAGAGAGATTTAACAGTATAGTACTGTTATTTTTGGAAGAATAATTCGATACAATTCATAAATTTCTACTAGAAAGAGAAGTTTGTTTATATGTTTTAAGGCCCTGCAGAAGATACTGTTTAATCTAGAACTTCCAAGTTTGGCACAAATATGCATTAGAAGATGAGAATGTGCACATCAATGCAGTTTCTTTTAAATTCTTATTAATTATAAAACATGCTAGATTATGATGTTTTTCAGTGATAACTTTCACAAATTTTATTGTATACAAAACTGATTTTATATCAATATAATTTTTTAATGATATCAATTTAATTGAATGTTAAAAAAACGAAAATTCTATTAATTATCTTTGCAGGTTATATGAGGGATCAAAAAGTGAATTTACATTACCCCTAAAGAGAACGTTACTCAGACATTTAAATTTTTAAGGTTTTTAATGGAATTCCATTAAGAAGATTCAAGCGTAAAATAAATAGAACACGTATGAAATTATTATTAATTCTGTTAGTGCGTATAATAATGAATTTCACATTATACAAAGGGATTTAATTAAAATTAAACATGAATTTAATACGAAAAAGTAAAACAGTGCCAAAACAGCATTCCGACCACAACATCACAAGTATTGTTCATATGTCAAGTTAAATTCATCAAATTAAAAAATGATATTTTTTGTTCTTCATGAATTGAATTTAAATCTGTTACATTTTTCACTTTTAAATAATATATTCTATTTATAAAATCTGATAAAGAAAATCTTTGTATTTCTATACGACGTCTGGTTTCAAGAATCATCTCAGACGCGAATTCAATTTTTTCAAAGTGAGAGGTTATTCGACGTCAATAATGTAGCGACGGAATGAGGTAGAGATGATCTGGGCACCATGGATACAAAACATTAGTGTTAATTTCTAAAGCCAAATATGATAAAGAAGTAAAAAAATAATAATACGCACTAGGCGTGAATTGCTCGCCCTACGTCACTATTTGACATAGCTTTCCTATCTCCAGCATTCAAAATAAAATTTTATAATCGAATCAGGCAATAATCAGAATTTTGTACCAGAAGATTTAAACCCAACACGCAGACGATAAATTAAAAGAAGAAATTAAGAGAAAAAAAGGTCTTGATAATATTTTATCTCAGAATAAAAATACAAAATCTTAAATTACTGGCATATTCGAATTAATAAGTACTTAATCTAATTATTAAAACATTTCTTAAGCAAATTATATATCTCTATAATAATATTGCTTCGTTGAAATTTCTTACGAAAAACAGAAGCATAATAAATTTTTGTCAGATACGCAATATAAGGCAAACAAAGAACTGACTTTTGTATCTAGTAGAGCTGCCATCTATCACCTAGAAAAAGAAATACAAATATGCAATACTTCGCACTTTAATTTGTATTTAATTAAATTTGCTACCTATCTCTTCGTAACGTAATACGCGTTAAAAAGTGCTGAATATATTTTCTAACTTATTCTTCTTCTTAACCTTGCTGTTCTGTTCGTATTTACTATACATATGCAGCATTCGGGTCAACATGACCTGATTCAGAAAACTATTCTTTCTTGCAGTAAATGACAGGTGCCATTTAAGAAATGGTTTAAACAATAGTAATGTAAGTTTAAGAATAGATCTAATAATATAAAGCAGCTATAAAAATAACAGAAAAATATTTGAAATTGAAACTTATCTTTATTTACAATTTGAACAGTAATATCTTACATGAGATTTACAAATGTGATTATATCAATTGTAGCATAACATATTAGTTTTGTTGCCATTGCTTGATGGACAGAACTTGTACCTTGCACTTTTGATGCACATTGAAGTATTCTCAGCAAATTCCGATTGTACGTTTTCCTTTTTCTCTGTATTCGTTTCAATATTTTTATCGAGCCCTCACTTTTTAGTAGGTGTAACCTTGCTTCATGTGTGGAAAAATGAGTTATTTTCCCAGTTCTTCCAAAAATACCCTTCGTCTAGTCAATTTGTTTTCATTCCATTCACTATATATATAAGTCCATAGAACAAATGCATTGTACCCTGAAGTGTCAAGCATGTTATAGAATACTATCATGGGCCAGCGATTTGTTTTTCTTTTACAAGTGCATGTGTTTCAAATCAAGAGTATCTACAGCTCGTTTAGTCGAATTGTAATCTAAAATCATTAACGGTTTTTTTAGTCTGTTGCTAACTGACTTTGTCATAATGTAAAGTGCTCATAAAAATAATATTCTTGTTCTTTTGGGGGGATGTAGTTTACAACTGCAGTGTCTTCTGTAAAATAAAATAATAAGCTGTCAACTTCTTTGTTTGGTATTTCTTCAGGAAGCTTTGATTTATTTTTTCTAATGGTGCCAAGCATAGTCATTTTCCGTTTTAGAAGAAACTGTCCTAAATTGTAAGATGTGAAAAAATTATCACATGTAATATTGTGCCCCGAACACCCATAAGTAAGATCACACACTACTCGCATTCATTGATTTTTCTCTGGCTTCAACCCTTGTCCTTTTCCAATGTAAATTTGTATTTTCAGTTCATACGAAGTTTTACTGTCACATAGAATCCATATATAGATGGCTTACTTGGTATAATATTGTTTGAAGGAACATCGACTACGAAATCCTACGAATTGTTCATCTACAGTGCTATTTTCATTCGAATTATATAATTTTGGTAGAGTTTCTATCCACTTTTCCCAGATATCTCGCCCTGCAGCTAATTTATACAAATTTCTTCTTTCTTGACGAATGGATTTATTATCAAAACGAATAACTCTCGATATGGTGCAAAATGCTTCAATGGACATTGTCGCGCGAAATATATTTCTGCCAGTTTCTGTATCATATAAGCTTTTTGTTTATTATCCATTTTTTCCACTCCTCCATATGATCCAGTTAAAAACAATAATCCAACATATGCTGGAAAAGTTTTACTTTCGATAATTTCCCACTTTTTTCCATATACCTTTTCTTCTTCAATATTAGTCATTTTTATGATTTCGTCTTGAATTATAGAATTGAATACTACCTCAAATGCACTTTTTACGTCTGTTGTCCTTGCCGTTGCATATCTAGTGATCCCTTGTAATATTAGCAGTTGTCGATTGAGAAGAATGTGAAGTCCACTTTATTTCACGATTTTCGGATTGAATTTTTTCTTTACAGTCCCTTTGTTGAAAATCGGTTTCAAAATCGTTGTCAGAATTTTCACTCACAATGTCATCACTTCCTTCATTTTCATACTCGGACACTTCTCCGCTGTCAGAAATTAAATTATTAGTTTAGCTAAATCAGCGTGACCCAAATGTATGCGATTCGCCATTTTTTTTTCCCACATTCACAACTCTTTTACAGTATATCAAAAAGTGATATACAGCAGAAAAAAAAGAAACTTTTCTATAAAACCAAATAGTTTGGTCACTTGCAAATCGTATCGACTCTTTGGCCTTGTATCCGCTCTTTTGTCATATGACCACACACTTACGTCAATGAAACTTATAAATTAGAGAAAATATTGTTACTCTTTTCTTTTGAATTATTCCAAACATAAATGAACATGTATATAAAAATAAATGTTATTTTGCATTGGGTCATATTGACCCGAACGATACATTAGGTATAAGTTGAAAAATATTCCTTCGAAATACAAATAAACATAAATCCCTCTAGTAATCTTACCAAAGATGTCAAGAAGTTTCATGAAGGATATTTTTTTATGAACGTATAAATTTTATTTTGGGTCATATAGACCTGAACAGAACAGCAGGGTTAAAGGACAGAGAAAGAGAGAGAGAGAGAGAGAGAGAGAGAGAAAGGAGAACAATTAGGAGATGTGAATGGAGATTTTTATCCTATGGTTATGATGTAACATGAATTGGTTTCTTTTACCATTCGACCATCAGTTCACACCCTGATATTTTCACAGCATCCTATCAAGAGAAATAACTATTTGATGAACATGAGCATGAAATTTATTTATTCATGTGCTTGGTAAGAAAGATGAGAATAGTAAATCGATACCAAATGGTATTTGTATTTGTATACTATCCGACAATAGTATACAAATACCAAACCGATGTTTGTGTATTTGTATATGTAATTGTTAAGAATATAGAAATGTAAAGAACAGTTAGTTATGTTAAAGATAAAATTAGGAAATAAAAGTTTAGTCTTTAAAAAAAATCGTTAGATATTCTGCTGGTAGTTATTATTTTTTCAGAAACTGATGAAGATTTTGAAAAATTCACCAGATCTCACAAATTCTACAAAATACCCTAAACATAAAAAATTACAATTTTAGTTAACTATGATTCAGAATCAGAATATAAATCATTTATATCAATAATATAAATGTTAAATATTCTTCAATAAATCTTATATACCGGGTGCGGCATAAATTTGTGCAAACTTCAAAATATTATAATAAAAAAAGTAATGCTCGAAAAAAATTGCGATTTGCGGGAATATGTTCAGCCAGCATTTGAATTTCGTTATTTCCATTAAAAAATGTATTTAAAAATGACCGATAGATGGCGCTCACACGGTCATACCGAGACGGTTTATGCAAATCAGGGAAACAGAGCACAGTAACATTATAGTACATTTTATTTTAAAGCAAAAGATGATCAACATGACCACCACCACAAGGTATCAATCAAGTGAGGCGCGTCATTACACCTATTACAGCTGCGTGTAACATGTCGGCATCGATGCCACTAACGGCCAATTGAATGGCATCTTTCAGTTCCATCAAAGTGGCAGGAGAACCCCGGTAGACACGAGATTTCAGGTATCCCCGCAACCAAACGTCCGCAGGAGAAAAAATCTGGCGATCGTGAGGGCCACTCATTCTTACATCCTCCGCTTATCTCTCTGTCCTCAGTGAATGTATCTAGGAGGAACGTCTTAACGGAACTAGCAACGTGGGGCGGGGCACCATACTGCATGAAGATGAAAAAAGATAACACACGTCTTTGCTGTAAAGCAGCCATATCGTGGTCTCGCAAAAGCCTAAAATAGCGTTTTGAGTGACGGAACAGGTTTTCCAACCGGATACAGGACAACGCTCTTCAAAAAAGAAAGGGCCTAGAATGAAGGACGCAGTGAAACCGCACCAAACAGTCACATGTGGAGAATGTAGTGGTTTGGTCGTGTACGCACGAGGGTTTGATGCTGCCCAGATACGACTGTTTTGCGTATTGACGTCACCATGCAATGAAAAGTGGGCTTCATCTGTCCACATGATGTTCAGTAACCATTGTGGGTCACGTTCCATTTGTGCGAGCACCCTTTTTGCAAAGGCTTGTCTTTTCTCGCAATCTGCTGGCAACAACTGGTGTAATGCCTCTATCTTGTACAGATGCAGTTTCAAGATTTCGTGCAGAATGCGTCGGATCGACCTTTCCGGAATTCCTGTTATTTTACCTGCTTCAAGTACACTGGAATTCCCCGTTGAAGTCTCGGCTGCCACATTTCTCATGACCCTTTGAACAACAAGGGACGCGGTCAGCCCTGACGAATGGTCTGCCACTTCGTGGACGATCCTCTAATCTTCCTCAAAACGGCGAACTAAATTTAATATCCCATTCAATGAAATTGGGCTTTTCTTCGTCTTAGTTCCTTTCACCGTCCGTAACTATCGCAATGCTTTAGTCGCGGATTCACCATTCTTATAGAACAGTTTAACCACTTAATGCTCGATCCGGTGGCGATAGCATGCTACTGGCGTCGAATGACAGATCCATTTACAGCCCTGTGTTTTATAGCTATACTGATTTGCATAAACAGCCTCAGTATGACATGTGAGCGCCATCTATCGGTAATTTTTAAATACAATTTTTTAATGGAAATAAAATCCAAAGGCTCTCTGAACATATTCCTGCAAACCGCAATTTTTTTCGAGCATTACTTTTTTTATTATGATTTTCTGAAGTTTGCACGAATTTATGCCACACCCGGTATAATATCAAATATAAAATTTATAATATTCAAAAAAAAAAAAAAACCCTTCAAAACAGAATTAACTAATATGGAAGAAAAATTATATCCATTCAACTGGAACAGTTTTGTTTAAGAATGTGTGATTTCTTATAATCAGCAATAGAATTATAGAAAGCCTGGAACATTTTTTTTTACACTGATGATCATTATTTACTTCATTAATACTTACAGGCATTAAGAAAAATACAACTGGAAGTATAGGAAAATTTGTACAAAATTTTGATCTTATTTACAAGGTAATTAAAATTTAAATTATTATATCAATTAATATTCTCAAGTATTTTCTAAATAAAGTTATAATCCATAAATAAGGAAATATTGAGCACAGGAAAAATAAATGCACAAATTAACAGGAAAATATCCTAAAATGATTTTTTTTTGTCTGTATTTACATCAGAATTTCTCAAACCATTCATAAACTATGTCTGACTTCCTGAAAGTAGTTCAGCTGTTTTGCCAAAAGGGATTATTCTCAATTACATCAAAAAAATTCTCCAATCATTCTTAAATATCATAAAAGATTGGTAAACAAGATGGAGAAAAGCTGTGAATACAGTTAAATCTATAGTTATTTTATCATGTAAAAACTATTAACTATCCATCAGAACTAGTGGAATTTTTTTGACTAACTAATTGAATGCATGTGTCAGAGATAAAATATCAAAAGAATTATCTTTGATAATAAGCTGATATTATAAAAGCACATTATGTATACTTAAACAATGTTCAGAATAAAACTATATCCATCTTTTCCATTAATTGGTACAAAATCAAGTATTTGAGAATAAAGCCCAACTTTATAATTAAGTTCTCCAGCCAATCTTATATTACCTAGTACCCATACGAAATTAGCAGTTTTAACTAACAGAGAAGAAAATAGTCATAGTCTATACTTATAATAAAGCTCAATGTGTGTGTGTGTTGGCGCTCTACAGGCCAGACCATTCAACCTACAGCTACCAAATTTGGCACGTGTACACCTTGGAGGCCGGGAATGTGCACCTGGGGGTTATTTTTTCGAATTTTTAACTAGAATTTTATTTATTTAAAAATTAAGTGAAATTTTGACGTGTTTCTGCTATAACTTCCGAAAATATTACCGCAGAAAAAAGATTTTTACATAAAGTTAAAGATCAAAAATTTATCTTTTAAATGATACTAATGTTTTAATTTTAAAATTAAATTTCTATTTTTAATGAATTTTTAAATAAATATTTTAACTATGTTTTTCAATAATTTTTTTCGTAAAAAATAAAAATTCAAATAAAGCACGTTTTGCATTCATGGGAAAAAATCAGCTTTTTTCAAAGTGTTGCCATCACATTGATTAAAGCTCCAATTAAAAATAAATTAAATCTTTTTGGAAATGAAATCTGCAAAAATAAAATTTTTGACACGTGTTTGTAGGAAATGAAACAAATATGAAATATTATTTTTTCTAAAAAATAAATTCAAGAAAAATTATTTTATGATCTATGAAGATATAAACAAACTTATGGCATTTATTGATGGAATGACTCATATATTTTCCTTTTCAGGTTTGAATATTTTTACTTTTGTAAATATCGTCTGCGCGTGTGGTTAATTTCAGATAATTTCATTTTCCAGTCTAAATATCTCTCCCTTTCTAAATATCGTCTGCTTATTAATTGTATTTTTCTCTCTTTTGTTTTTGGCAACTATTGAAATGTTATGTTTACTTTTGATGTGTTTGTTTTATGTAGTACCTTTGTATGTGATGTTTTATTCGAGCGGATATTAAGGAGAATGCATACATCACAAGAGAAAGCACAGATTTTATGGTGGTCATAGAGTTAATTTCCAATCAATTAAATAACTGACTTTTAAGAGTTAATTTCCAATCACTTAAACTGACTGATTTAGAAAAATGTGAATATCACTATTCAATAAAAAAAGGTTAATTTTAGATTTTCCATCGATCTTTTCACAGAAAATACGCCAATCAGCGCGCAGGTTTCTCAAGAATAATTGGCCTAAGATTATGAAAATGTTGAGTTTTTCTAAATTTTTAACATTTAAAACTTCATAAATAAGTCTTAGTTGATCATGGAAAATAGAAACATTCATTCATTTATTTAAAATTTGGTGTGTCCAGAATATTTATCAGAATATGATACCTTTCTGCATTAAATTTAGACCATAATTTTTGAAATATATTTATAGGCCGGATCAAAATATTATTATTGATTTCATTTCAATCCTTTTGAAAGTAAAACTAAAAACTGAATTTTATGCTGAATCTGAGAAATTTTTGTTGAATTATTATTTGAGATATTACATAAATGATGAAAAATATTTTGTAGTTAACATAAGACTTAAATACCGAGCGATTCTGTTTGCAATACTCACATTCAATAATAATAATAATAATAAATAACAATAAAGATGATAAATAAAATAAAACACTTGGTTTTATTAAAAAATATCTTAATATTAATTGCAATTTCATCATTTACAATTTAAATTAAAGTTGAAATTTTGCCGGAAATGACAACAAATTAGCAAAATATATATAGTAAATTGAACAAAACGATCTAAACAGTATAAGTTTGGTATGGCTATCAAAATCTGAAGATTAAAAATGTTTTGTTTGAGAATCCTTTAAGACACCAGTTACTTAAAATATTTAATTGAAAATTGTAGCGAGCGGTAATACTGGCGAGCCGGCTGGTCACCAAAGGCGGCTAGTATAAAATAAATTACCAAGAATAATAGATAATAATCATATTTTATCAAGGACTTTGTTAAATATTTTAACCTAAATATTGAAACTATTAAGGATTATAAATAAATAATTTCAAAAATAAGTTTGCTATTGTTGTAAAACATTCTGATAACATAATAGCTAATCCAGAATTCTTCAATGAATACAGAAGAAAATACAGATATGCATATGTCATCGAACAATGGTGTCTGTACTTTAACCTCCTCCATTTAATGAGTTAAAAATCAAACAAAATTCTAAATAAAACTAACTGTTTTTATGAAAAATAGAATAAATCAAGAATTTTACAAATGTAAAAATTGTCTTACAAAAAATAAAAGTGATAATATAAATTCTTCAAAAAAAAAATTAATAATAATCAATGAAAGTACATTATTGACTTCAGAATATTATTGACTTAAACAATATAAAATATAATTCTTTACATAATTTAAACCATTTTTAAAATTGGAACTATATACCTATATCTAACAATTTACAAATTACATTTAGGGTTATGAATAAAGTGTCCAATTGCTTAATTTTATATGTGCTTAAAATATTTCATATTGCTGACTTTAAGCAAATTAAGAATTTTGCACAACATGCAAAATAAAAATTAATGTAAAATTTATTTTGCAATTATTTACAGCAAAGGTCATGATTTTGTTGAATCTACAAAAAGAGAAAATTTTGGATTCTTTTTTAATTCATTCCGAAACATTTTCTTCAATTCAATATCTGAATACTTGCAGGAATCACCAACAAATGATTTATATTTTGCAATAACCTGAAAAGCAAAATTGAAATTCAATAAAGATATATAATTAAAACTTTCTAAAATGTTTTACAAATAAGGTAAAATCACTTTGATAGAGAAAGAAAGCAACAAAATTAATTAGAACGAAATCCATTTTCAATGAAGTTTTAATAAATTCAAGAACAAAAAACATCTATAATTATAAAAAAAAATCAAATCATAGTAACAATAGTGAGTACACTAAATTTTTTAAATTGGAATACAAGTTTTTTTCATATTTTTATGACTTTAAACATCATGAGCATAGCATAGTGTGGTGTATAGAACTTGTGTGAATATCTTAACTGAAATTGAACCAAAGAATGCATGAAATGAAGAAATTCATTTTCAAGTTTTGTATTAGGAGATAATAAAGCAGATGCAAGCCTACTGATAACAATAGAATATGATTTTTTTTTTTTTTTTAAATCTTCAATGTTATGAGCGATGCATGTGTAATTTATAATTAGAATAAAGTATGAGTTAAATTAAGAGGATCTCTTATTTCAAAAACTTGAATGCATAACAATTATATTTCTTATTATTTTTTAAATCAATTCATGTCAATAACAATATTTTGTGAACAGACATTTAAATTTCTATATCATAGTGAAAAAAAAAAAAAACATTTAACAAAATCCAATATTTTTAACAGGCTTAAAGTGGCCATTTTTCTGTATACTAATGAATAATATGGAAATTTCTAAATTATATACATATATTTTAATACATAAATATATACTTCTAAAAATATAGGAATTCTCTTCTACAGTGCAAAACCAAATGTTTTGCAACATATGTTTCTTCTTTAAAGTTTCCAGCAGCAACACTTTTATTTAAAGGAAATTCCCTTTCTATTATGGCCTGGTCATGGGATGGTATCTTAAAAATATTAATTACTAACTACAACTTTCGATAAACTTGACAATTTTATATTATTTTGATAAAAAATTTATCAATTTGATTCCTGAATGGTACAAAGTCTTCAATTCTACTGAATTGCAAACCACTTCATTCAAAAGTATTAAATTCTTTTTTTAAATATGATCACATTCTTTTTCTTGTAATCAATTTGTAAGAACAAAAAGAAAAGCGTTCAACTTGTTAAAACAGGAATTGGCCATTCACCTCAGATTTAAATAACTTATACTTTTGGCTAGTATATAGTCAATGTGGGATTTATTCAAAACTCTGGCAATAAAAGAACCCTGACTTTCATGTTTCAAATACCCTTGCTATCTTCCAAAATGCCACCCCCCCCCCCTTAATTTTTAAGATTTTTTAACATTCTACTGGACTCTTATTAACTTTGCTAAATTGGCATATTGATCTTGTTCAAAAAATTATACTTGGAAATACTATTTATATTTGTCAGGCATTCAGAGGCATCATTCTTCATAATGCAGAAAGTTTTCAAGCTATCAGAGACTATTTTTTTTATATCCAGAGCAAAAGTGGGCAGTCTCAGATGGAATATTAAAAATGACTGAATAATCTTTGTAGATGGAAAAAAATCAATTTGACAGACTATATAGAATTTTTCCCAAAAATTTATATGATTGAAATTTTTATATAAAAAATATTGCTTTTTCAAAATGCTCAACATATAACACCAAGTAATTTCACATTTTAATAGCTTGTTCAGCAGCAGCTACATTTGAAAACATTTTTTAAAAAATTTTGACCCTCTAAAAATTTTAAATAGTATTTCCTCTTTTTTGGCAAATTTTGGAATAAAGAATACACAAGCCATAAAATAAGTTAACATCTATATTTGCTCAGTTAAAATAAATTATTGACCTCATGCAGGCTCTAACTACTCACATTTATTAGAAATGTTTATTTTTTTGTCCCGTTTGGTCATTTAATAAGTAAAAAAGAAAAAAAAAATACTATGCACTATTAGTTAAATACTATGCAACAGATAAAACTTTTCTCAAAATCTAATTTTTCCACAGAGTTACCAAATATATGCAAACTAATTTCAGATGTGGACAGTTTTTCCAATAATTTATAATTTGGAAAACTTTCTACTGCATTAAATTCCCAAATACCTGATCCTTGAGTGAACAAAATATGGTGGCCTGATAATGTGATAAATGGCTAAGATGATAACTTGGAACAAGTCTATCAAAAAATCACAGGTTCTGATTGATCCTTAAAAAAGATAAAACCTTCCCCAAATTTAATGTTCAGCAAGGACTCTGTGGTCAAATGCAGAATTCTCAAGGCAAAATTAAGCCACAAAATGTCTCTTGTTAAAAAAAGAAAAAAAAAATTAAGGATCTAATGGAAAGTCAAGTAATTTTTCAGAGCCATGAGTAAGGGAAAATAAAATTCAATGACTTTTCAAAGACTGCAGTGAAATCATGTCCTTGGGGACAGAGACATATAAATTAAATCTATGTCCCAGGGACATGAGATGGTTAAGCATAAATAATTGTATTGAATTTAAAAAGCAAACAAAAAAAAATACAGATCAAACATGCCAATACACATTTTGGTGTTGTGTATTTTTAAAAAATTAATTTTATAAAATGGATTGCTTTCTGTTCATGCAGTAAACAATAAAGTATAATGGTAGTGTTATTTAATAAAGCTTAGCTTTCAAAGTATTAAAATTTTTTTGTCTGTAATATATCAAGAAGAAGAATTTAATTTAATGAAAAAAACTGTGAATCTATGAAATGTGTGAATCTATGAATCTATGAAAGCTTAATTTACAAAAATAGAAAAACAAAATCAAATAAATAAATAAATAAATAATTTGGTTCCATTCCTATATTTTATTTGATTATTTTGAATTAATTAATTAATTAATTTTAATGCAATCATTTTACAGTTTTTAACAGTAACTTGTTATTAAGTAAGAAATTCAACTGCTTGGGTTTGGGTTGGAGCAGTCTTACAATTTTTAACATTTGCTGAAGTTATTCACCTGAAGCTCTCCACTAATATCCCTAAAAACTTTCAGGGAAGTGCTCCAAATAGCTTTGCTTAGATTATGAGGCTGTTTCTTTCTTTTTTTTTAACTTCCTTTAAATATTAGGGTAGCATGAACAAATTTTTCAAAAAGCAAACAAAAATGGTCATATTAAAAAATATATTTCAGAAATTTACAGTATAATTTGTTATTTCAGTATTTTAGCAGTAAAAGTAGAACTTTATAATTTGATAAATTCATCTTAAAATCCATCAAAATTAAAAATAGAGAAAAAATTTAATTAAAACATTATTTTTTTAGAATCAATGGATTGAGAATTGAAAAATTGTTCAATTAAAGGAAAATTTCATCAAACAGGCATAATTTTTATCTTGTTCTATCCACTATTATCGAAATAATTCAATAAAATACAAAAGATTTCTTTCTTTTTTTTTAATGAAAATATGACAAGCATTCAGTTTCAAAGTTCTAAAGTTGTAATGATTAATAAACAAAATCTAGAAAGAAAATTTTTTTATGGATAGAGGGATTTAATTTTGAAATAAATACTATTTCCTTTTATTATTTGATGATATATAATTGATAATATTACCTGTTTCCTTAAAGTTTTTTCTCTTACCCCAGATGGGTAATTCTGTAGTATTTCTTCAGAAGCTGCACACCAATTAAATTCATTATGGTTTTCTAAAGTCAGAAAGAATGTTTAAGTAAGCTAGTACCAGTTAAATTTAAGTACTAAAATTTGAAAATAATAATGTGTAAAAAGTGAAAATAAATATAAGTTTATATGAAAGAAGTAAAGATATGAAACAAAAATATATAAAACTTAACAATATATCTAAATATAGGCAAAAGAAATATACTCAGCTTAAGTGAATATATCAATTGCAATGCACATATATTAAAAATAAAAGGAAAAAAAGAAAGCAGGGAACAATTTCTGATTCATACAATCTATAAATTAATGCTGTTTAAGAAAATGAGGCTAAATTCACAATTTATATGCCTTTGTCGAATTCAAGAATTCTATGTGCATAAGCATTTAATTTACATTCAGAAATGATTTTTGGGCCTTTCTAATATGACCTTTTTCCCTGATTTCCTAATCAATTAAAACTTTGATGAGTTATTCAAGAATTTGAAGCATTAGTAACTATCACTGGTTACATACTGAATTTGAATATTTATAAAATATTAGGTACAAAAATGATAACAAAAGAAAGAGCCATCTGGAAAATAATTGTTCAATCATTATTCTCATAATATTTTTATCTTTGTTTAGTTTTTTCCATAAACAATGAAATAATAATAATAACAAGAAGAAATGGAAAGGACTTTACATAATTATATTATTATAGAAATGCTTTTTAAAATTCATTCCTCACTAAATAATGAGCTTCATGCACTGTTAAAAGAATAATTTAGAACCAACTGACTCAAACAAAAGAAAATGACTAAATCTTAAGACTTCATACCTTTATTATTTTGAGCAGAATTTAATTTTGTCTTTTTTGATGGTGTATCAGCTGGAACATCACTAGGTCGCTTAACTGAGGAATTTACAGAACTATCATTGGTTGTTCCATTAGTGGTTGGAGTACCATTGACCTCAGATGTTTTATTATTGGCTGCTTCAGACTCATTCTAATGAAATAAAAATTCTTAAAATAAATAATGTGACTATCTGATTGATGTTTAAAGATAGATTTTAGGTATAACATTCTAATAGTATATTTCTTTCATACTGTATACTGAAGTGATCAAGCTTCAATGTATTTGAACTGAAGAACATGGATTTGTACAGGAAACAAGCAACATTCAAAGAACTGTCACTCTTCTTTCTAAACCCTCTAAGTTATTATGTAGTTATGAAATATCACCTGATGATTCAAAGTTTACAATAAATTTAAATAAAGGAATAATCTAATATGGCTGGATATAGCAGTTTATAAGACTGGAAAAACTGCTAGAAACTTATCTCAATTTAAAGATAGAATATTATATATATTAATTAAATAAAAATAACACATTTATATTAATATTACACATAATATTATTAATATTACACTTTTATTGTAAAATGATATATTTTTATATAACTTTATAGCTAGTTAACAATACAGAATATTTCTTAAACATCCAACATCTTCCAAAGTATCTTTGTCTTGTAAGCTACAATACCCTCCCAAAAAAATGGATAATGAACAGCACCTATGTAAAAGATGATGCTCTATAATAGATAACTACTGTGCTTTCCATATCTCTGGTCCATATAGAAGTGTCATATAGAGTATGAATAATTAGACAATTTGATAAACTCTATAGATATGCAATGAGAACATAACTTTTTTAAAATTGAAAATAAATTCCAACAATTAAAGTTTCAAAATAATATCAGGAAACAAAGTATCAATTTTGAGTTCCTGAATTAAAAATCTTGGATTTGTAATTGAGTTTCTGAATTGAAAATCATGGATTTGTAAAACTTATGAAAATATACATCAAAACAAATAATCTGTCACTGTATGACCAAAGTGTTAAACTCTTGCATCTTATCCAATAAAAAATAGAATAAATATATTAATAGAATTTATATTAGTAGAATAAATATATTAGCAGTAGAAATCCCGGTAAGAATATATGTTAATAGATTTACCTACTTAATTGATTTGCCTGATATTTGCATTTGACATATCATGTAAGCATAGAATTAATGTATTTCTGAACTTACACAAATATACTTTACAATTTATTTAAAAAATTATATTAAATTCATAAGCATTTCAACGATTCTATGGATTTGTAGAATAAAAATAACTACATATTTCTAAAACAAGAGTCTAATTAGATGGGGAAAAAATGAAGCAATTAATTAGTAATACAAAATATTATCAGCAGTATAAGTTCTCATATAAGTAATTTATGCACAGTTTAGAAAAATGAAATAACCACACTTAAATCTGCAAATTTCATTAATCATAAATTAGACTGACAAATTGTGTGTATGTGTTGCTCGAGTGATTGGCTGCTTTACATGAGATTATTTTTCATTAAAAATTTAATTAAAAGCATGTGTGTTCCCACTCCACTCTACAAAAAAAGTTCAAACACTGCTTTTGTGATATTAATAAGATTTTGCAATACATCAATTTCTCTAAGTCCATTTTATGAATTAGTAGGAATAAGGATGAAAAATGTGAATGGTATATTATTAATATTAAACCAGATATTAACAGATTTATCACAGCCTGATAACATAAAATACAATAAACATTTTCACATATAAAACATAAATTACTTCAAAATGCATAACTTTGTAGCTAAAATAAATTATGCTTACTTTTTTACCCTGGTCAAAAATTTCCCAAGCCTCAGAAATCAGTTTAGGATTCCTCACTTTTAAACTGTTGGCAAGAAAATTCTGCATCAAAATATTACAAAAAGTGAGAGATTAAAAATATTAAATCCTAAAATAATTTAGAAAAAAAAGAAAAAACAGAGCTTAAAATTTTTAGTAAAATTTATTAGTCAAAATAAAAAATAACAGAGTTCAAAATGTTTAGTAAAATTTATTAGTCAAAATATTTATTTTAACAACAAATTTGACCTCAATATATATTACAATTACAACATATTACAAAAATATATGTACTCAATAAGCATAGCTTAACAATA
>JAPMOR010120912.1:110589-141641 GCA_026543865.1 Argiope aurantia | reverse complement strand
AACAATTCTTAATAGAGTTCAACTTCATTAATAGGTTCATGAAAGTAGAAGCTCCAGCATGTTAAAGCTTTTATTTAATCATGAAATATATAGAAATATTGATTGCAAAAATATATAAGCTTTGTATTCTTTAGTTTTGATTTTTTCCCCCTAGCAGAGATCAGGGAATAAATAAACTTTTCCTAGTGAAATTGTTTCTTAAAATTTATCAAAATAGACAAGAATTATTTTCAGATAAAAGAAAATAAGTATTTATTATTAAGAATACATAAAAAATAAATGTAATTGCAAGAATTTCTAAATAAGTCTACAGTTAAAAAAAATATAGAGAGCAATTTTCCAATTTTTTTATTTCATGCATAAAGACTTTATTTATTTAATCTGTACTATGTCTTAGATTTAAACATGACTGATTAAGATACATTCACATATTATTTTATTTATATTAAGCAAATTTCTTTTATTTTTCTAACTTTCTTCCATATCCACGCCAGATAAGCAGAATATTTAATCAAGATTAAAGAGCAAAAATAAACAATGCTACAAGAAATTAAGAAAAGTAATAATGAAATACTTGCCTCAAATTTTGATTTTTTTCTAGGTATATTTGTATACTGAGTAATCATTTGTAATAATCCTGAAAGGGGTCCAGAAATTTTCTTGGTAGCCAATGTTGTGTTTATATGCTGAATTAAAATAGAAAGCTTGAGTCAGCCCAAGAACACATTTTTCTTTTATTTCTAATTATTAATCATTCACATACTTAGAATAATTAGTTTTAATTACAAATTAACAATTTAACAATTTGTTAATTTCAGATTTGAAAAGATAAAAAAAGTTTCAAAATGTTAAATTACATATTAAATAATGTTTGCACAATGCTACCATCCATTAATATATACTTTTTACAAAAAGTTTTAACATTTGATATTATTTTCATAATATCAATTCAGATATGTTAATTCTCAAATAGCCAATTATTTAACAATTAAAACTTTAACATTAAAAAATTAGCTGCTGAAATAAATAAGTCACACAATCAAAAATCCTCATAATTTTATTTTTTAAAACTGGGATTTAAAAAAGAAGAAATAAGGAGGAATGACATTCTAATCAATTTGAAGTTCAGCACAGGGGATTCATTTGATCACTAAGAATATTAATAACTAAGTCACCCCCCCCCAAAAAAATGTCGCTAAATTTCTTTCCTCTATAGTAGAAGGAAAAGTGTACTCCTTGAAATCATGCTTATTTTAATAAAAACAGACAATATTAATTGATGAAATACAGAAAAAATGAGATATGACTCATTTCTAGAAAGTATCCACAAGCTAAATACCATTTCACACCTTTTGTGAGAAAAAGACATAAATAGTTTTGTTTCTATGTTTAATTTTAGGCATTTACTTAATATTTTAATTAGTTAATTAAAGTATTATTGCTAGAAACAGTGTATAACAAGAGGTTGCAAGTTACATAAAAATTTGATAGCAATAATACATACATAAACCTGATATTTAACTACATAAAATTGCTCATTTTAAAATAACTATGATTTAAAATCCTATCATACAAAGAATAAAGCAAAAATAATGCAGTAACAAATATATATCAAAAGTGAAATAACAGAATTTCTCATTTATATATGGTTGCATGAAAATAAATAATCATTCTTTAAAAATATGAAATTTTTACAAACTATGAACATATTATAAATTTATACTAATTTAACATTATTTTGAAGAGAAGGTGCACTTACCTCAATCCATTTGGCCTGTTTAATTTCTCCTTTATTGCTGCTTTCCTTTGGTTTATAATCTTTTCCACCGTATTTTTGATCTTCAGAAATACATTTTATATGCAGTTTATAATCATTACCCCTAACAAAAGATATTTCCAAACAAAAATATTAATATATGTTTCCATTTTCACCAATTATTAGCACAAATAAAAATATACTGAATTTCACACACACAAAAAAAGGAAAAATACTTTGAGAAAATAATATTTTATCAGAATGATAAAAAGTCTTCTTTTTGTAGTAAAATTTCAACTTATAATAAAGAAGAATGTAAGTAAGTATCTTGTAAAACAGGATTAAGACTCTTGGGATCCTCAGGGCTGGATTCAGCCCTCTCGGAGACCTTCCGTTCTTTTCTATACTTTTTTAATCAGATTTTTTTAATAATTTTAATTTTAATCTTTATACAAACAGTTTAAAGTAGTAAATTTTGATAAACTGAAATAAAAAAAAGCATTTAGTTTTGGATTCTTTCCAGAAAATTCATTCCAGAATCCAAGCTATAAAAAAATCCAAACAAAATGGTAAAAGGCAAAATTTATTTAACACAATGCAAATACTATTTAATTATAGGATGGGAAGCTTTTAATTTATAAAGTAACATAAATTAAGTTGAAATTACAAAACAATGAAAATTAAAAGAGGAATTCTGTTAAAATATTTCAAAAGTTAGGTAATACCTGGTTCTATTTGAACAAGTTCTAAAGCACAATTCTTGTAAAACAAATTTCTGTAAAAATATTAATGTAAGATTTGGAATTTCTCAAAGCAGTAAAGACCCAGGCAATTGCTTCTTCATCAATTTATCATTGCGCCCTTCATCATATAAATTAGAAGAAATAAGAATTTTTTTTTAAAGTCATGGTAGAGTTATTATTTCAGAGGTAAATAAATCTGTCAGATTCATAATCAAATGTCCCAAATCCTTAAGTGATTAAAATGAATTAATAATAAAAATTAATTCTTAAATTCTAAGCACCCCCACCCCCCAAAGAAGGGAATTTCTTCACCTGAAACATACAGCATTCTTCTTTCCTTTTTATTTTCAGGAGAAATTCATACTAGGCGAAATTCTCATTTCGTCTTGTTTGGAATGGAGATAAATTATCACTGTTCCCAATGGAAATATGGAAGTTTGAAGAGTTACAGCAAAAACACTTTATTTATATTAATAATGCACATATTTTTTAAAAAAACTTTATATAAAATTAGTTTAGAAATTTCGGATTGTATTTCAAATTTTATAAGAATATTTATGTTGCAAAAAATTTTAGTTGGAATAAAAATTATATAAAAAAATAGCTATAAGTACGAGACACAGAAATAGTCCTTATTCTATTTTTGTCGAAAGGCAATAATTAAACATAAATAAATCATTGCACTAAAGTCTAAAGGGTCATTGGATAAACCTGCATTATCAAGTAGCATATGTCAGTAAAAAACTTTTCAACTACTTCATTGAACATTATTATAACTGCAGTTAGTTCATTAACACTTCACAAATAAATAAAGTTGAAAAATATTATTAAAAATTCACAAGAAAACTTTATTTACTCAGAAGAAAGAAGATGTAAAAGAAATCAAGAAATAAATATCAAAGTTTAATCGAAAGCGAAAACAGATTTAGCCATTCCAGATAGGTAATCGCAATGGAAACTGATACCCATATCTTCCAACTTATTATTTCATAAAAAACGGTTTATGTGTCATCTTAAAATTTAATATATCTTTTTAATGATATCAATTTCATTTCTGTAAAATGCTTTCTTTATATTTAACAAATTTTTTTAATGAAATACACACGTTGTAATAATTTGTAATGTTTTAAAAATTCAAATTCATAAATCAAAACATTCATTCGTGTGCTTTTTGCCAATATTAAAATTAAGATTTAAAAAAAGCCTATTCACTGTGCCCCACTCTTGGAAACCGGAACTAACTGAAATTACATCTAAATGTATAAAATCAATGTCAAATGAAACACTGTGCATAGACAAATGATTGGAATTCAACACAAAATGTTAAAATACTATACACTTGATTAGTCGAATTTATAAAAAAAAAATGTGTTAAACAATTAACTCCAACTGTAAAAGCAAGAAATTCTTGTGCAATTCAAAGTGGCATTAATAGCTAGAGTTGTATTAAATAAGACTATATAATGTTGTCACATAATTTATGATTGGTGTTATTTCCTTTTCTTATTTAGAATGCATTGTTTGTTTTGCATTTGACAATTATTTACATTTGCTGTCAATCAATCTTTCTTCTATTTTGACATATATCATAATACGTTTTAATATTATAATATGATTTAAAAAGTCACACTTTTATCTTACTGTAACAAAAACATTTTTATTCAACATTCATTAGTACATAGTGTATTCTATATTTGGTTGCATAAATGAGAATAATGATATTCAGCAAATAGTCAGTCTTTTACTGAGATATTTAGAATATGTGGAATTTCCGATTCGGACATTCTAATACATAAAGTATACGCAACTTACACCATGGCGTCGCAATAGAGAAGATGGGGGTGCATAGATACCTTTAGCGCTAGTAGTAGGAAATGTCTTGGAGACTTATATCAGGGCATATAAGCCATATTTGTTGAAGAAGTGTAAAACTAGTAGTTCTATGCCTTGAGCACTGTTTAATTTGCCAGTCTACTATTCCTAACATAGAGTGAAAAAAAAATTTTATACACTGGATACCATTAAGTTTGTCTTATTCTTAGTTTCTCAATTTCAATAAATAAAAGTTATTTTTCTAAGCGTTTATTATTATTATTATTATTCAAGTCTTTCCGGTCTCTCCAAGGCGACTTCAAGGTCTTGCACCCTTTCGGGTAGACGGGTCGTCATGGGGTAGACGAAGACCAAATCCTGCAGGTGCCTGAATTGCAGTCTCAGCTTCTAGAGTTGAGAGTTCCAGGTTTGAAACCCGATTACGGAACCCGCAGTTTGGTACATTTTAAATCGTTCGAAATTAAATATTTTTACGCTAGTTGGGCACATAAATTAAAAGAGGGGGGGGCTTACCATCTAGGGTATTGTATTGCTCTTGCTATCCAGCCCCAATTCATAATTAAAAAGTCCTTTTCAAATTAGCTCTAGTGTTGCTTCGAAATGAGGAATAAATAAATAATTAAACATATTTAATTTTTCTCAGGCTTATTTATTTCGATTCCGAGGAAAAAGAAACTCCTGTTGGCATTTACTGCATGAAAACATTAATATAACTGTACAATAATTGTAACTAAGATAGTTTAAAATAATTTTTTTATCATTTTGTTATTGCATTTATATTTAATTTGCTATTATTACACATATAACGTAATTGTCATAAAAGAAAAAATTTAAACTATTCTCTAAATAGTAAAATGTAGCAAATTTTCCACATAAATTGTATTTTAGAGATATTATGTGTATAACATATTAAGTGAAAACTCTTGATTCGTTAAAATATCAGCGATCTGCGAGTTCGGGATCTGATTAAAGCAGATGCGTCAAGCATTATATCCATTTGTACAACAAATATACAAATTTCCAATTAAAATACAATATTTTGGCTTAAAATAATAAGAGGGGGAAGAAAAAAAAAACTGAGAGAAAATGCATTTGATGGGATAAAACTACTTAAATGATGAAAGAATGAAACTACATAGTAATGATCTACTACAAATGTGATTATTAGAACTACTTAATAGTAATGTGATAATTCGATCATGATCATGCCAACTTTATTATATCATAAACAAAGCAAAATAATTTTAACTGAAGTATTAGAATAGAGTATAAGTAAACTTTTTAATTATTTCAGTAACGATTCTTCTTTTTTAAGCATAAAACTCGTAACAATGGAATCGTGGAGATATTGTCCCTTGTTAAATTCAGAATGAAAAATGAGTTCATTATCCTGTCCCTCAGCTTAGTCAAGTCCCCACACAAGACCTGGAAATGCGATCATCTCACTCGCTGCATTCATCACCCCTCTGCACAAAAACCTTTGAAAAGGAATAGTCTAGTGTCCCTGAAACGAATAAAACACGGATCGGGTGATCATTAAATCAATGGGGTTCCCTTCGTAGTGGTATCGAAATTTAAAGGGTTGCTTTGTTAGTTTCTGGCTCACCTCCGTCATATGACCACCTGTGCTTAGGTAATGAGGTCACCTTAAAACAGTTTTCAAGTAGCTTTAAAACAGAATATCAATTTAGTTAAATTTGAATAGATGTGATAGCTGGATTTTTTAATTCGAAAAGATATCACGAGAGGGAAAGTTTTTAAGAATCCTGTTTTAGAACTATTGAAAAAAATCATTTTATATAATTAATTTGAAAGTATAAAACAGTGCAATTTGTTAACTTTTCCTCCCAATAACATAACTAACTAAACTATGCATAACTGAAACACACACGCACGCACGCACGCACGCACGCACGCACGCACACACACACACACACACACACACACACACACACACACACATATATATATTTAACTGAAAAGGAGTGATGCGAAGAAAAAGTTTAAGAAATCTTGCTCTAGAACTATTGAAAAATGTATTCTTGTTCAAGAAATTTGGAAATATAAAGAAATACATTTTTTTCTTATTCTAAATAAACATGCAAACAAAAAGCCCTTCATTTAAATTATTTAGCAATATTTCCACATGCTATCGAATCTCAATTTTTTGCTGACATAATAAATCTAATTATGCTGAGACAGATTCTCATTATGAAAAAATATTATTCATATCAATATAGAATTTCTTTAGCACTTAGTTTCTTGAAATTTTAACTATCTATAATGAATATCAATACAAGAAAATATCTTTCTGCATTTTCTGCAATTTATAAATTTTACTTTATTTCCGTTTTGGCAATACGTCTAAATCATACGACGTCATTATTAATTTCATTGCACCTAAATATCTCACAGATTAGCGTAATACTGAATTCCTATTTTATGCAGTATCGACACTGATAATTCGCTTAGCAATTAAACTTCATTCGATCCAGGGTTTCTCATGCCATGCTGCCGAATAGGAAAGCGAGTCCGCAGAACGAGTGCTTGAGACGGATTTATGGAGTCTAGCCCTAACAGCAATCAGATGAAGAAGATGGAAGGTGACCCCGGATGTGAGGGTTCACCAAATCTGAGAAACAGAATTTGTCATGAGCTGAGCTGTAAACATTTATTAGGGATAAAGAACTGTTATCCGTGTGTTACTGTTATATTAGAGATGAAGAACTGCTTAAGAGTCTATCCAATGAGTTTTTGAAAAGATATTTCGGATAATTTTGAAACAAAGTTACATGGCATAATTGAATAAAGAGGAGGAGCACTATGAATGCTCATAATTTTTTTAAAGTTATAATTAAAATATCCGCTTTTGATGACCACTATTCTCCCACCATCTAAATATTTTAAATAATAGGAAACACCAATGAACCAGTCCTCCAGCCACAATTGCAAAATATCGATTTCACCAATTTTTGCGTCAATATCAATAGTCCTCTACTCTCAACCATGTTCATTTTTGTAAGAAATCTCAAAAGCACTTCACTGCACATTTTCTGCGGTGGAAAGAAACCGAATTCTCCAATCACAACCCCTAAATACAATATCAAATATGCTGATTTCACCAATTTTTATTTAATATGAAAGATCATGACCTCTAGCTATGCCATCAACGGTCGTTTGACAAATTAATTTCCATTTTGAGAGAAATTGCAAAATAAATCTTAGACAACAACTTAACTGATTTCACCAAATATTATTGTCTTTTTGGAAGCATAGCAAACTAATCAGAATACTTTATCATTATTATGCAATTATAATTTCAAGTCGTATTTCTATTTGTTTTCATAAGATGTCTTTCATCAGAATTAGTCAGCATGACTATAGTAACAACATTAATATGCTCACTTCACATGCAGCTTGAATTAAAATACATCTATCTAGTATTGAAATGCATCTTACCTTGATATTAATATGACAGGCATACAATTACAATACTATTAGTAAAAGTAAACAAAAGTATTATTATTAATTATATTAAACAATTATTTTAAATAAAAATGACAAGTTTTTAAAAATAATTTTTAATAAATAAAATTTTTTATTAAAAAAATACTTTAAAAAAGCACTACTAAGAGCACATTTTCATCCACTAACACATACATACATGTACCAAGTTTGATAGTTCTATGACAACTGTTCTGATCTATAGAGCACCATTGCACTCGGAGATATTTTTGAATTTTTAAATTTATTAATTATTAAGAATTAAATTTATTACGAATTTTAATTAATAAGATTTTTTTTAGTTTGCCAATACAAAAATAACTGTTAAACCATCTTAAAACTCTGAAAACTTTCTTTTTTTAATGATATTAATTCAATAATTGTGCAAATTTTTTCTAGATTTTGGCAACTTTGAAAAAAAAAATGATTTTCGCCTAATTTTCAGCAATAGTTTACATCATTGCACTAAAATTCAAAATGATTCCATTGTTACATGAAATATTCAATTGCTTAATTTTCATTCATTATTAATAGTTAGGGAAGGATTCTGTTAAATGCCTGTGTAGTTTATATGGTGAATAAGAAAGTAAAGTTACAATACCATGAATGTTAGAAGATAGATGAACCAAACAATTACATTTTTAATAGCCCTCTGACATTATAACACAAATCTCCATTAAGAACATTTGTACGAAAAGAATGAAAAGAACATGTATAAGACTATTAAACTTAATGTCTATGAAATTTATTTAAATATCTATGATAATTTGATGTAAGGAATTATAACATTTAGTTATAAATAAAAGATTTTTTTAAAGTAAGCAAAAAATAATCCCAACGAACTAAATGGTCACCAAAGATGGCTAACACACAAAAATGCTCGAGCACTCTCATTACGTAGCTATACTTCAAAGTGGCGAAATTATCAAATTTGCAAAATCGGTCCAGTTGTTTAAGTTGAGAACTCTGTCAAAATTTTATTTTGTAATAACCCACAAAACAGAGATGAATGGGTTAGATCACCAATGATAACATATTGAAGAACCATAAATATTCACATGAAACAACAAATTTTAAAATCAGTAAAAAGGTTGTGGCTGGGGAACTCTGAGGAGATTTTTCATGATAACAAAATACAGTAATGGTTTTCTCGATTTTTCTGGTAAATAGCAGGAATCAGTGGAGGGCAAGCAATTCTTGGTCATGTATCTAGGGGTTGTGAGCATTCATATGAAATGACAATTCTAAAAATTGACACTTCGGTTGTGGCTGATTTCCCAACTCCCTCACAAAATACAAAGATAAAGATTATTATTATTTATTTTTATTTTTGCTTTCTCTCATAAATGAAAGAGGAAAAGAATAACAATGTAATTACTGATAAAATACCTGGAGGTTATAAGCTTATACGAAATAAAAATTCACAAAAGTGGACAAATGTTTGGAATTGGATGACTAATTCATTGATTTTCTTTGTTATTTTAAATATACAGATAATAATATATCATCCAAATATACAATTCCTCTTAAATTATCATCACAGATAATGGCATATTTAGGTATTTTGCGACCTAAGCTGAGCATTTGGGTTCCCATTTTTATTTTGGTGATTTTATGAAAATATATTCTTATTTGGTCATTTTTTCATTTGTATATCATAAAAAATATCTAAGGAAATAAATTTTTTGAAGAATTAATAATAATTAGTAGTTAATCATTTCAGGATTTAAATATAAAAGAATTCATTAACTATGCTGATTATAAAGAAATAATAAACTCCAAGCACATGAAATGCAAAAAAAATATAATTAACTATAAAAATTTAGTTAATGAATGCTTCAAAAGAAACTTTTGAAATGTATTAACTGGAAAAATTCATTACATTCTTTCAAATTTCTGAAAAACAGCTTTTAAATTTCATCAAATCTCTTACCCAGGAAATAGAGGAAATACAAAGCGGTAACAAATAGATGTAACATTAAAAAGAAAGGACTACCATCTGTGAACTCAAGCATATCTTTTTTGCCAGAAGTCATTAATGCACAAGATATGTTCCAGTTTAAGTGAAATTTACATACTCAATAACAAATTTAGCTATCTAAATGTTAGCTTTCTCAAGAATATTAGTATCTACTCACAATAATGGAAGATTAATACATTAGATACAAACTTCCGACCACAATATCAAATACAGTACTGCCTCTGAGAACGCAATCCTTTAAGTGGGGTGGGGGGTAAGTGCAGATACGGTATGTAAGATCAGACATCTGAGATTACATCAATTTTGATTTCCAAGTAGACTTCTCATTTCAAATTATTATCCAAAATGCTATTAAGTAGACAGGTTGACAACTTTTCTAAATTTTGTCAAAATACTTTGAAGCTAAAGCAAGTTAATGCAATCTTCATTTCATCAACAGCATATTACCTTCAAATAAATGTCTTATTGAAAGTCAATATCATTGAACCCAAACTACTTTCAATTTTTATGTGAGTTCATCATCTATCCCTAATTTTGCTAAGATTGTGTTCTGCCATCTAGCAAGATTTAGGATCCTGATCAGCAGAGCAAGTATATAAATAGCTTTAAATTTGCTTAGTAATTTTTCACTCTATCATAAGAAATGAAAAAGAAGAAAAAAGGAATCAGAATTCTATCAGTGAAATCCAAACTGTGCTTTAAAAACAAATTTCAGCAACACTTTTCCTATGCCAGATGCTTTGGTGAGTTGTATGTGAGTTTCAATGAACTGCTTGTTCAATGGCAATTTCAAAGTGGAATAAGCAGTTCTTCCAACTGGCAGTCCTTCTAACTTTCTGTAACTGTATCAGAGATATTCACAAAGTCAGAGATAAGGCTATATCATTTTAGGATGGAATTACTACCAGAATCAATTTAATTAGGAATGTTTTAGAAGTTCCTCTTGCCATATTTAAGAAGAAGATTTCTCTATCTCCATTATTAACAATTTTGCACTATATCATCAAATTGAATTTTTTGCTTAGGAGTTTGCTTAGGGATATTGGATTGCACACATGGCAAAAGATAACCCTTATTGTAATTTTGCTTACAACTTATTTTTGCATCAATGTTGCTGCAAAACGATTTGACAATAAGATTCCCGTTGGATTTAGAACTTTGTCTGCAATTTCTAAACACAAAACTTCAATCATTATCAACACTTCTTCATAGATTTCTGCTGTGAAATCCAAGTTCATGAATTTACCTTACCTATTTGACAAAAAATATCTTGAGCCATGAGTAATTTATATTTCTCCTTTAACTCTGTAGGACGTGGAGAAGCGTAGATGATCAATATTATTGCATACAACACATGAATTGATTTGACTGTGATGTACGTATCATTAATGCATACATTCCAGTGTTGGTTGTTTTCCAATGAATTCAGAACTAGACATGTACTGCAAAAACTGGCATGTACAATCCTCAATTACTGGAATGATGTTGAAACAAGCATATTTATCTACAGCATGCAAAGAAAGAAGCATTCGTCTTGATCGGGATGCTCAATGTATACTCTGTCTATCGTAGTTTCTATAAATATGACTGATTGTTCTTCAACTTGCTTTTCTCATTAGTGTCATAGTAAAGGTGAATACGGAACAGTGCACTGAATATTTACTTCGATATAACTGTTTCGCATTTCTATGGTAGCTAATTTACTGCCATGTTCTGCTAATCTTCTTCCATAGAAAATATATCCATTGTTGCCTGTAACCGTGTTTGATACTTTGAGATACAGCATTTTTCATTTATCATGCATAGTGACAAGGATAAAATATGACAGTGACAATATATATATGACAGTGGATAAAATATGCATAGTGACAGTGACAAAATATGATATATGTACCACAAGGCACATATATCATATTTTTCATCTGAATTTCATGCAAATCTTTATTGATATTGGCAATGGATCTTTCAGTGCATATTACATCATTGATTTTGTTATAGAGCGAGATTTGCATTTGAGTGCGTATCAATCCTCTCTTTTGCCATTTGCTGAGTGCACAAAATGAACGCTTTGATAAAATATAGAGTTCATTATAATGATATGTCACAAAATTCTTGTCACAAGAAATGATTAAATTAAAATGAAAATAAATCGAAATGTGAGAAAATTCAATTTAACAATGTAATCAAAAACACTGAAATGGTATCGTAAAACAACTAAAATAACATGTGTTGCTTTTACCTCTAACAGTTCGTGTCACTTAAAACAGCACCATCTGTAGAACTACATCATTAAAAACAGTAAAAAAACATCCTTTTACATGCTATAGGTGTGTAATAAGTAAATAAAAAATCCCAGTGTATTCAAATGCAACATTGTGTTAAAATTTCAAAGCCATCAGTGAAGGACTTTAAGAAATTACTGATTTTGAATAGATGAACATTTACATTTTTATTTATAAAGATTATTTTAATATTTTTTTAATTCTTTTACACATTAATAAAAAGCCCAAAAAAATATTCAATAGTAATAAAACTGGAAATAATATACAGAAAAAGATATTTATAGAAATAATAATTCTTACCAAAATTCTTGATTACAATCCATACAAGATACAGATTGAAAGCTTCTACATTGATAGGTATGATTTTCAACTTGATTTTTCTTCACTGATGTACCACATGAATTGCAAGTAAAGAACACCATTATCTAATACACATACAGAAGAAGAAAAAAATTAAGCATGACAGAAAACATGAATAATTTGTATAAATAAAGGCCATTATGTAAATGGTTTGAATGCAAATAAAATCCAAACCACTAAATATAATTTTTGCATAAAAATACTAAAAAGTATATATTAAGGTTTAATAAAAGTATAATAATAAATAATGAATATTTTAATTAAATATAATCTTTCTATTTACAGAAAAGATTATTTTATATTAAGTGTTCCAACTCATTTTTAATCATATATATATATATATATATATATAACAGATATTTTATATTGTTGAATATTTAATTAGATTTTATATCCCCTTTCAAAAATTATAAATAATTTCAAGGTGAAAATTAACTTTTGATGATTTTTAAAAATCACATGCTGCAATCAGTAATTTTGCTAAAAATTAAAAGAATTTAGAGATTTAAAGATTATTTGGAACAAACCATACAATCACACTTGAATTATAAAGTTGCAAACCAAAAGAAGTATTTATGCATAATATTTTATAAAATGATATTTTTTGTATCATATACATATATATATATAATCATTATTTTATGTGAAGCAGAATGCAGTTTTGAAGACAGTGAAAAGACTTTCGATTTCGTGACGTCATTTTTTTCATTTTGGAGAAGCAGGCATTATGTACAAACAGGAACAACGAGCAACACACAACACAGAAAGAAATGAGGAAAAAGCTCTTGAAAATTTTATCCCTGGTTTTATATAACCTGAGATTTTGATAGGGAAATATTTCTTCATATTGCTAATATATTATTAAGATTTCGACAGGGATTTTTGCTACATGCACCGACACGGCAGAGGAAACACAGGGAGGTTTTAAAAAGAATGTGCTTATTGGACATTTTTCTAGCCCTTCAGCGGAGTGTGGGAAAATTAGGTTTTTAGCCAATTCAGCAATTTTACAAAGCTCTCTTGAATTAATTAAGTAGAGAAAGTGGAATTGGATCAAGAAATAAGTGAATAATCTTACTATGGACTTAAATTAAGATAAAACTTTGGAAATTAATTAGAATTGAAATCAGAGTTTAAAATATCATTACATACATATATATATAGGTTATTTATGTTCATTTCTTCATATAGATCCTTCCTTTATTAATAAATATATTTTTACTCCTCCCCCCTGCAATTAATTAATATATATGTATATTCTTCATTTCTTAGTTCATTACTAAAGAGAAAAAGTAGAGTTAAAGTATTTCTTTTAAGTTTATATAAGATATATATACAAATATCAATTTACCGATTTACTTTTCTGGACTAATTAATTATGAATTAATACAATATATATATATATTACACTGAAGCTATAAAAGGTATAAATACCAATTTATTGATTTTATTTTTCAGGACAAATTGATTAAGAATTAATAAAGCATATATATTATATTGATGCTTTAAAAGAGAAATTTTTTTATTGTTTAATATAATAAAAAGTAATAAAAAACCCTTGCTAACTGATATTTTCTCAACTTCCAGGAAATTGCTATATAGCTCAATTCTAGATAGCTACATACAGCGCCAGTCATCTGGAGGGGTTGGCAGATGCTATGCACCAGAGACCTGCGACTGAGCCCCCCCCCCCTCTCAGCATGACCAAGAACTAAAATAATGTTCACAAACAATAACAGCGGGATGGAAAGAAGAGAGGAAGAAACTTGACTCGAAATATACGAAGTTTATAGATATATTTAGTCTAATGCAAGTGTGCAACATGTTAAAAAAATAGTAAATAGATTTACAGGCATTTATCTCACCTACTAGGTTAGATTGCATATAGCATTTTGATAATTCATAAAATAAAATGATTAACATTGTTAGATTTAATCATGAATAATCAAATGAATATAAATGATCCAGATTTATGGCCAAGTATTATAACTGATAAGTTTAGAATACTTTGTATTAAAATCCAATTTGTACAACACAAAGGAGTTATTGCTAAGAATGCTGAAGGAATATCATTTTTCACTACATACTACTTTAAAAAAATGCTAACAGGTGAAACTCAGCTCACAACTGGTAAATTTATTCAAAAACATAAAATTTGGTATTTTGCTTTGATTCTATATTATTTTCTAAAAGAAGAGAAAATTAATAATCTACATAACAACTGGAACATCTAATAACTGGAAGCTGTCATCTGTAATTCAAGATCATGAGAGTTCTATTTGTCACTTTAATTTGTTTATTGTTTTGAAAGAATTACTAGAGCGACTAAATTTTTTGAACGACTATTGATAAAACAAATGAAGTCATTATAAATAAGGAAACAAAATTACTTAAATTATTAAGAATAGTAGATGTAATTCTATTTTTATCTTGTCACAATCTTCCACTTTATAGAATCCATGAAACAATAGGAACTTTTAATATTGGAAATTGAATTGAATTATTTAATAAATATGACCCTGTGCTAATGGATCATAAAAACAGAATTAAAAAAATTTGAAAAATAGAATTGCACATTATTTAGCATATAGATCACAAGAACAAATTATTTTTGCATTTTAAACTGAAGAACTTAACAAAATTAAAGATGACATGTAAGCTGTCAGGTACAACAGTATCCAAATGGATTATACTTCTGATATTTCCCATAAATAACAAAGTCCAGCCATTATTAGGCATGTAAATTTTGAAGAGAAAATATTAACTACAAATGACTCATTTATAGAGTTTATTAAGATTAGCTAGCAAAGAAGGATTAGCAAAAACACTGTTGAAAATATTAAGTGAGCTGGATTTAGATATTATGAATTATAGAGGACAGGCATACGATAACAATAGCAGTATAAAAGGAAATATAAAGGTGTACAATTTATAATAATCACTTTCATCCCTCATGCAATTTATGGGCCTTGTCTATCACACTCTTTTAATTTATCAATTTGCACAATATATATTGTACAATTTTACTACACAAATAATTTGTGCAGTATACAATTCCAGTTGTATACATTGCATTTTTTATATTGTTTATTTTCAGCATTTATAAAAAGATGGGAAATTTTGCAAAAGCATTTAAATATTACTCTGTAATCATTATGCGATATTCTTTAGGAAGACAAAATAGATTTGGTTAAAGCAGTGTATACACAATTTAAAAAACTTTGTAATGCCTTGGAAGGATTTATTGATGCAAATAATGATAATATAATGGTATCCGAAGCTAAAAGTCTATTGGATTCGATGCAAAGAATGCCATTTATTATATGTTTAATAGCGCAGTTTGTAATATTATCCAAAATTAACATTATCAATAAACTATTTCAAGCAAAAACAATTGTTTTGACTTGGCTCTTAATTTAATCAATAAAATTAAAACTAAAATCTAAAAATAAAAACAAAATTTAACAAATTTTAAATGGAGCAAAAGTGATAGAAAGTAATTTGAATATTTCAGAACTTTTTCCTAAAAAACAAATTTGAAAATGACCATCTTCTGAAATAGCAGAAGATGAAGTTCTAGAAAATATAGTAGAGTAATTTAGATGTTATTTTTTAACATAGTAATTGATACTGTCATTATATGGATAGAAGATACATTTAAAAGTACTTCAAATTAATCACTGATATAAAACTTCGAAAAACTTAAATTAGAAAAATGTTCAAAAACTGTGTGGAGTTTTATAATAAAGATACAAATGAAAACCTAATCCAAGATATTGGTTTTTATGGGATTTGATTTTGAATAAAAGGAATATAAATAATGCACAAGACATATTGCAACAGATACTAAATGATAATTATAATGAGTTATTTCTAAATGCATTAACAGTGTAAAAACTTTTCTTGACATTATCAATTACCAAAATAAAAGCTGAGCCTTCTTTTAACAAATTAACATTAACAAAGAATTATCTTTGGTCAGCCATGTATGAAGTATGCTTAAATATACTTACTATACTAAGCATCGAAAAAAATTGCAATTTTTCTGAAGTAATTAACAGCAAAAACAAAATCACTTAATAAATAAACACGCAATAGTATTAAATGTTTGTGATTGTAAATTTTTTTTACTTTACAAAAATTTAGAGCTCTAAATAATTTCTTGCACCCAGGCCATTTTATAGAGAAGGCCAGCTCTGGCTACATAATCCATATTCAATTATCATCATGTTTTGAATGTCTTTTACTTTACTTTTAAAGGTCTTTTTCTTAGACACATTTATATTACTTAATAGTTTTCCATTACTTTCATAGTACTAGTTTCTATGCATCATAAAAAAATGTCCTTTTCTTACTGAAGTGACTTCTGTTGTTTTTATGTGGCAAATTAGGTAATTTATTGCCAGTTTTGTTAGTTTAGGTTGCCATACATTTGCCATGTTTTATTGCAATATCAAGTGAAGCAAGTATAGAGTCACAAAATTAAACTAGACATGTACTATCAGATGACAGCAGCGAAGATCCTAATGCTTATTTACAGTATAATTTACATCCATCAAAAATTTATAATTTTTGCATTTAATTTTATCTCATTTTAGAAGAGTGAAATAGATTATAATGCTTTTTAAAAAATTCAATGCACAAGTTGCTAATTTTATTTTTAAAAAATATTAATGTCAGAATAACAAAAAATAAGCTGACCAATACACAAAGAGGACCTCACTTAAGATCAAACAAACTTAAGATGTATGTAAATTGTAATAAAACAGTCGAATTAATTAACACAGTCGAAATAAAAATGTACTGAAAATATTATTTGATTATATAATGATTAGACAAAAAAAAACAGATATAAGCAAACTGATTTTGCCTTTATCTATTTAGTATCAATCTAGCAAACAAGTAAATCCATTTCAACAGAACTATTCGAAACACCCCAAATGTAACTGCTCTTGTAAAAATTTAGTGTAAAACATTTTATATGTTAAGTGAAATTTGATATGGTTTCATGATTTTTAAAACTGTACAAATTTGAAAACAATGAATTTCTCAAAGCATTATGTTTAATTTATATCATAACCATGTTTAGAATATACATATAGAAATGAGAACCAACCACCACATCAGAATTTTTCAAAAAATATTTCCATAGAACAAACCTACTGGAATAGACATTATAAAAAGTTTTTATAACTGAGAAATTTTAAAATTTCATAACCAATTATATTACTGTTCTACTCAAAACGCACTGAAGGGGAAAGAAGATATATAATAATAGCGCAATCCTTCCAAAAATAATTCATTTCAAGATCGAAATAATATATAATTAAATCACATTAACCAGCAGTAAAATATAAAATCTTGGAATAAATCAAGTACAAAAAGTAGAACCCATTGTAAAAGCCACATTGCTATTTTCTTCTAAATGCATCAAGCTACTTTCTGTGATATATAAAATAATTTAAAGAATTAAAAGTAAAATAAAAATGCGGATGGATTTTAAATTCTGAGAAAAATTAAGAGCATTCCAGATAACGTACACAATATAAATATTTTTGCTGTAATTAATTTTTATAGAGAAATTTCTATGACAAAATAATTCAGATTCTTTACATCATGAAAATAAAATATGTAAAAATGATAGGTCATGTTGTAAGAGAACAAACTTACTAAATCTCTTTTTTTTTTTTTTTTTTCCTTTATAAAAGATAGCACGTTTAAATTTTACGGATACAGTATCAATAAACAACAACAAACTGAGTTACAGTTGTGGAGAAAAGAAATTTATTTTCAATATTGCTTCCCCATGCACCTAGCACCATCCCACTTGTTGCATATGGAATTATGGAATGCATATTGTATAATTATTCTTCATTGAAATATAGTTTTTTCGGAGGTTAACTGTTAAAATATTGCCTTTATAGTGGTTTCTAAGGAATTAATTAGGAAAAAAAACAGAAAAACTCAAATCTTCTTAAAGTACAAGCACAAGAACTTTTTTAGACTTAGGTTAGTTCTTTCACATTTTATATCAATTGATTCGAACATTAATTTGCTCTATTTAGGTAATGATAATAAATAAGTTATTATATTAATAATAAATCTCTATCTCCCAATGGATTATTTTCTTAAAAAGTAATCGAACGTTCTGTTCAACAATTTCGTACCACATACTCGGAAGGAGTATGGCAACAATTTTCTTAGAAGGTCAGCACGGCAAACAAATATGGCGGTATATGTGAAGACGAATTAATGTATTAATTTGATATTGTTCATGAAATGCAGGATGTCCATTTTTAACAGAAAGTTTCAGAATAGGTAATATTTACTTTCATAGCTTTTTTTTTCTTTTCATTTCTTTTTATTTTCGTGCTATATTTAAAATGATTCTTTTTTTGTTGATAGTTCTGCCGAATCATAATGTAAACTTTAAAATTTAACATATGTTGCCGGATTCTTTAAACGACAGTTTTGCTATTCACATGTATGAGATGTATAAATTCAATTTAGTACTAGATCAGCGCATCGATGCTTATTATTATTTTTTAATCAAACTTTGAAGATACATGCATTAACATTTGTTTTGACTTTATATTTAATATTTTAAATTATGAAAAGATAATGAATTTTTTTCTTAAATGTGAAATTTTGGAGCTAAAGTTTGATAGCGAAATAAAACATATATGTGTAATGATGTACGAGGAAAATTATAAATTTCAATTTGATACCAAATTTGTTTTATAAAACAAATAATGTATTATTGTATCGCTCATTAATTTCACGATAAAAAGCTTCTTATGCTGTCTTTTAAAATTTTTTTACTATTTTTGTATTAATAGAGCAATTTTTATTTTCTAATTAGTTATTTTTTGAATAAATTAGAGTTATGTATACTTTGTTTGAATGACAAACTAACTGAAAATGTTTTCAATTCAGGATAAATTATTCAAAAATGGAATTTTTTAGAACTTTTTCTAAATTATATACAGTCGCCCAAACAATTGAGAGTACACCTTACCTTGGATAAATCCGACTTTCAATATAAATAACACATTACCAGGAAGTACAAACGTATTTTTATTTTTACACAAAACAGATGGTTTAATTTAAAGCAGAACAGTCAACAAATTTTTTCTAAATTGAAAAGTTTCAGAAGCATTTTAAATAAACATCTGCAGATGTTTACCTCAAAAAATTGTGAATTCACCAATGAAATTTTTATAATATCTCGCATAGAAAGAAAATGTCAGTATTTAGTTGCATGTCTTTTAGCTTTTATATTGGCCTCTCAACGTTGTGGTACCGATTTGACCAATATTTGGTGGTATCCGAGGATATTTTACCCCATTCATTTTGCAACACTTGCTTTAAAGGGATTTTGTTTCTAATTTTGTGTTTGTGGACCATTGTTTCAAGTGTGGCTCACAGATATTGAATGGTGTTGATGTCGGTGGTAGTGTGTGTAACTGCTGTTTACAATGAAAAAGACACCACATTTTGATGTTATGTGCATTCTGTTAGGCGTCATTGTCTTGATGGAAAATAAAATTTCCATCTAAACCCAAATTTTAAGTGCTAAAACTGTGCAAAATGTAATTAGATAAAAGTCGAATTATTATAAAGAAACCATTCATCAGTATGCAAATTCTGAAAAAGCCTTTGAAGTTTGCAAAAACTCATCAATTGAAGACCAATAACTGTTGGAAGAAAGATATATTTAGTGATAAAAGAAAACTTAACATTTTTGGCAGTGACTGCTGTCACACCGTATGGAGAAAGCCTAATACAGCTTTGGATCTAAAAAATTTACATCCTACAGTTAAACATGGTGGTGACTCTGTCATGATTTGGGGTTGTATGGATTCATCTGGGGTAGGAAATTTCATTCATATAGAGGGCATTATCAACCATATGGTTTACTTGGATATACTTCACAGCAATCTAAAGAAAAGTACTAAAAGTTTGAGTTTAGATGGAAATTTCATTTTCTATCAGGAAAACGACCGCAAACAGGATGCATATAATGTCAAAATGCGGAGTCTTTTTCATTGTAAACAGCAGTTACTCACTACCACAATCTGCCGACATCAATATCTGTGTGCCACTCTCAAAACAATAGTCTAAAAACATAAAATTAGAAACAAAACCCATTTAAAACAAGCGTTGCCAGAAGAATGATGCGAAACATCTTCAGGTACTACCAAAAATTGGTCAATCGGTACCACGACATTTAGAGGCCATTATAAAAGCCAAAAGACATATAACTAAACACTGACACTTTCTTTCAATGCGTGATATTACAAAAATTTCATTGGTGTATTCTCAATTTTTTGAGGCAAAAATCTGCAGATGTTTATTTAAAATGCGTCTGAAACTTTTCAATTTAGAAATTTTTCTTTGATTGTTCTTTGTTTTAACTTTAAATTAAACTATTTATTATATGTAAAAATAAAAACACGTTTGCACTTCTCAATAATGTGTTATTTATATTGAAAGTCGATTATCAAGTAAAAGTAAAGTATACTCTCAGTTGTTTGAGCTACTGTATATATCCTTTTTATCATCATTGAACTATCATTTGAAGATTAAAATGTGCTTTACTTTGAATTAGAAATGATTAAATGACCATTTATTGTTCTTTTTGAAATTTGTGCGTCAGTATTAATAAATTGATTAGCTTGAGGGCATGTTATGTTGAAAACTGAGTAATATTTCGTATTCAAATTAGCTTTCTCAAGTGAATTCTTATTATAAGTTATATGGGGAAAAAAATGTTAAGAATATTATTCTTTTTGTTATGCATAAGACAATAATTTAATGAATTTATTTCAATCATAATATATCTCATTCTACTATTTATATTTAAAAATAGAATAAACTTGTAGTTTCCAACTACCTATAAATCCGAATTCAATATTAAAATCTTTCTTCCTTCAAAATATATACGTAAGAGCTTGAGAATGGACTGAATATGCTAAATTTGTAAATTACAATGGGAATTTTATTCATCAAAAATCTATATATTGAATAAAAAATTTCTCGTGAAAAATTATGAATACTTATTGCAATAAAAGAATAATTTTTGATTTCATCTTTAAGAAGTAACAGAAATAGTAATATTAATAATAAACAGTTATTTCTATAATTCTTCTTGCAATAAATATTTTTGTTGGATCAGAAATCATTTAACAAAAAGTCTGACGATTAAAGTTATTCCTCATTTCCACTCTACACATTCTTTTCTTCGCTTAAAGTAAGATTTTAAATTTAATGTAGTTTTATATTTTTAATAGTGGATATATTACCTAAACAAAAGTCTTTAAGCATGAAAGAATGGTTCAAGTTAAAAAACATGACCAAAAATGCTAAATTTCAACTTAAGGGTATCAATAATATGTGTTATTTAGAATAAATTTCTTGGATATTTTATATTATAAAATTTGTTTAGTCTTAAAAAAAATTGCCCATATTTTTTTAGAAAGCAAATAATGAAAATTTTTCAATATATATTTCTATATTTTGAACTTTTTTTAGATCTTCAGCATTTAATGTATTTCTCATCTCTATTTTTAAAATTCATACCTTTATATAAATTATAATTTCAGAAACCAATTTTTGTTTTTAAATACATTTTGTTAATGTGTCCCATATTATTAATTAATCTCAAACTATTTCAAAATCTTAAACTTTTATTATTTCTTCTTTTTGGTTAATCTTGAGTTTTTCTTATTTTTATACAAAAAGTTCACACCTTATTATGGTTCTGCTACTTAAATCTATCATTATTAGATAATTTTGTTAAATTTCATTCTTTGTATGTATGTGTCTTTTCCTTTATTTTTGCTCAGATCTGGAAGAAAAACAGAAAAAATATCTGAACAGAAATTTCATCGTGCTTATGGAGAATAACATTTTTTAAAAAAATTTTTTATTCATGAATTAAAAAAAATCAAGAAAATTACTGTAAGAAGATATATTTTGTGTTTTATGGTGGTACTTGTAAATGTTCTTAACATATTTTCTGTCTTTAAGGGGAGGGAGAGGCTGCAAATGCAAATTTTGGATTAATTAATAATTAATAGATTTAAACCAAGTTTGGCTTATAAATTCTTGGAGAATGTGGAAGCCATTTTTTTCTTTTAGTTGTCTGACTATGTAGGACATGGGGGGGGGAGAAAAAATATGATATAAATTATTTTATAAAATCTTTGCTCAGATTAAATTAAAATGTAAACAGTCATTGCTATAATTTTTGTGATGAAATTTTTATTAATATGTTTACTCTTCTCTTGAAAACCTTTTCATTGTTGAATAGTTGGGGTACTTTTTAAAGTTTAATTACTTTCCCATCTTTTTTATTACGTTTTCTAGATTTTTTGATACATTAAATTTTTTTAATTAGATTAATTTAAATATGCAATTTATTAGGTTTTGCTTCTATTACAGATCTGTTTATGAATAAATTAGAGGAATCAAGCATTTAAATTAAGATTTAATTTTGGTACATTAATAAAACTTTAAAGTAATTGCTTTAATTAGATAAATAGTTAATCATCATTTCTGGGTGAAATTTTGAATAGTAAAATTATCATAAGATTATGTAATGCTTGAGATAAAGCACATTTTTATTCTTTACCTGTATTATAAATTTTACTTACAGTGTATGAAAAACAAGATAAATTGTGAATTAATTAACTTCGTATTAAAATTTAAAATAATTTTCTGACTTTAAATATTTTATTTACAGTTGTGCATAGGGCTTTTTTCTCCCTTATTGCATTTTTACAAACTTATATTTTAAATTTTGTTAATGATTATATTAGACTGCTTGTGGTGTAGTGAATATCATAATTTGTTCATTCTTAAGAATAATTGAATTTTAAAGTTTTTGTTTTGAATTCAAAATCCTTTGAAATGAGCAGAAATTTCATATGCATATATCTATCTTGAAGTGTATTTTTAAAGTTTGAAAAGATTTAAGCACTTATTGAGGGAGGGGAGAAAGAATCTAAATAGTTATATATAAAAGAACTTTTAAAATATTCTCAAAAGATCAACAAAAAGGCTGTTTAAACGACTATCATATATCGAGAATTTTAGAATTGTTACTCTGCTGTTATTTCCTATTACTCTTATCAAAATAAAAAATAAAAATTGTATATATTAGATAGTTATCTGGGTATAAATGAAAAAAAAAAACCCTCATTTGTGCATAGTTCTTTTGTTCACATGTAGAAGGAAAATTTCTTTCTTAATGCTATTAAAATAAGCCAAATAGTTATATAAAAAAGAACTTTTAAAATACTTTTAGGAAGTTCTATAAAAAGCTGTATAAACTAAAAGAAAAGATTGACTATCAACTGTGTAGAATTGTTGATGTGCTGCTATTTCCTACTACACCTTATCAAAATAGAAAAATTGCATATATATTTGATAGCTGTGTGGGTGTAAATGAATAAAAACTAATTTGCATGTATTTCGTATGTTCACATGCAGAAGATAGTTTTTTCCAAATGCTATTAAAAAAAAGTTAGTGATTTTATATTTATAGTATTAAAGATACACGTTATGGCCATATTAGATGATATAAAATGTTTTTAATTGTTTATTATTATTTTAAAATTGATTTATTCAACTATTTGAAAAAAAACAATAACTTTGCATTACACAGGAAATTATTAAAATTAAAATTTGATTTAAATACTCGATCATATTTGTGTTTTCTTTTTTCTCTTCATTTTAAACTTTTTTCCTCATGTGAAATTTTATTGGGCCAATGACTGAAAATGGGCAGAAAATTGTGAAAGTTCGGAATATGTCAGTGAAAATATTTTTCTTTACAAAAAGATAATAATGGATTTGACTATTTACTGATTTTTCCTCATAGATAAAACAAAGTGGGCAGCCAATCAGCAATTATCAGAGAATTCTGGAAGGTAGGAAAAATCAGTGAAAAGTCAAAGAAATTTATTATAAAACTGGATTTATATTTATAAAAACCAGTGGTTTTTATTGAATATGATAATTTACTGGTATTTTTTCATAAGTAGAATGAATCATCATTGTCAACGAAGGAAAATCTAACTTTTACTAATAATCTAAAACAGTCTACAGAAGAGAGATTAACCACCATGTATATTCACCAAAAGGATTTTTTTTTCTCTCTCTCTCTTCTTTTCTTTTTCCTTTTTTTAAATGACAAGTTATTGGCATAATTAGCAAAAGTGGTTTTGTGTATCATGGGAAAAGGCAGTCTAACTAAATCCCAATTCCTATTAACTGTTATCATTTTAAGCTTTAATATGTTCCCTTTATTTAAAAAAATATATATGGAGCCCCCCCCCCCCCCCCTCCCTGCCAGTCCCTATTCTTCCATTGAATGTCAAATTGATCATACCATGTATTAAGAGAGCAAAAATATGAATTTTGAGTATTAATATTTAAAACTGATTCAAAAATATTGACCCATTAATTATAATTCCAAAACAATCTATTTTAATTAAATATTTTACATTAATTATTTTTATCCCTCTTCCCGGATATCTTTTTGTTGAAATATTAAGTATCAAACGGTCTTGTTATTATTTCCGTAAAACGTTTGTATTTTTAAACATAATGAACATGGATTACTAAATTCTTCATATGAATGGATGCTGTGGATGGCATGAAATGGACATTATTGTTAATATTTTCTTCTAACTTTTTTTATTTTTGTGTTTGTTTTAAAATTCCCCGTACATTTAACAAAATACTCTATAATTTTAAAATAATATCAAACACAAGAAATTAATTTGTTTGATACATTATAGGTACACATGACTTTTGTAATTTTTTCAAAAAAATGTTTTTAAGAAAAGGGCAGCATTTTTTAAAATACAGTTTGATATATGTATGAAACTGTTAGCAACAAAAATTTATTAAATTCATTCATATGATCTTTTTTGAAATTTATATCCCGAAAGCATTTTTCTTTTCATGCAATAATAGAAAAAAAATTGATAAGGACCAATTTTTCACTTTTTTCTGTATTTAATATGTTAAGAATTAAGCCATCCTGCCAGCAATTTTTTGTTGTTGTTATTGTTGATAAGCTAAAAGGTAATGCAATTTTTAAGCATTTTTCTTATTCTGATGCAGGGATTTCATTTTGTATTTGTAAATAATTTATTTTTCTATTAGTAAAATTGTTTAGTTCTGATTCATATTGGTAAACAGTATGAATAGGGGGGGGGGGTCTAATAGAAGAAAACAAATAATTTCATTCTTAAGTTTTATACCAATGTGCTTATGTTTAGGAACTGCATTTTTCGTGAGTATATTTGATAAACAGTTCCGAGATATAATAGTTAGCTATAAGTTTGTCTGGATAGCATGTATCTTCTCGTATATTGATAGATATTTTTTGCTACTACTATGCAGCATGATATGCAGTTAACAACAATGAAATTATTCAAAATAAAATGTCTTTAAATATATCTGTTTTCGTTGAAAGGCTACATATCTAATACAAAGGAAATGTGCAGTCAGATGATGTACAAAGATTCTGAAGAGACATTGTACTCCTCTCCCCATTAATTTCTGCTTCTTACACAAACCTCATTGTGACAAATGTACCTGTTTTTATAACAGCACATGGAAATAGATAAGAAAACTGTTTAAAAATTCTGAAAATAAATAATTTTTTGAAATAGTCAAAAATTTTGGTAGCTGTAATTGTAGATATGTGTAATAATATTGGCAACAATAATTATTTAAAATAAAAAAAATGTAAATTTATATAATAATTTATGTTTTTAAGAATGAGAAAAAATAAAAATATTATAATTATGAAAAAAAAAAATTAAATAGAATATACTGTCAAAATGACTGCTGCCATAAATCTAGTATTAAGTAGTATCACTTGTTTAAAAATGTATTTATTTTTCCACTAGTCTAAATATTTTAAATATGTAAGCAATGTTCATATGTGTAATTTAAATTCATTTTCTACTTTTTTTAGATAGTTTCATCTTTTAAGATGAACTTGTTGGATCTGCTTTATCTGAAAAAAGAAGATGCTACTTGTTTGAAAAAACTATTCAGTTTTGTCAACTTATAAAGAATATATATATATATTGGAGAATTTTTATATAAATGCTGTGTTTTGGGTCATAATTAACAATGTCAAGTTCTTTATCAGATTCAGTTCTTGAAAAGAAATTTCAGGGAGCAACTAATACTCAAGACAGTATACAGACTTTGTCGTTGTGGCTGTTGCATCATAAAGCTCATCATCAGAAAATAGTGAGTTCGTGGATGAAAGTGTTACAGAAAGGTAAATCATATTTGAATTTTCCTCTTTTAATTTATTTAAAAGAATGGGTGATGGAAATTTATTAAAAAATTTTCTAAGTATTTTAGATTTTATATTATGGTCTAAAGCATATTTATTTTGTTGGTTCTTTTAAAAGATCCATGTTATATATTTTAAATATGTAAAACAAAACTTTTTATGATTACCATTTTGAAAGATGTCATCTTTTCTAATGATAAATCTAGTGAAAATTTTGTAATGCTGTTGCATAAAATGCAGTTCTAAGATATATTTATGCGATAGAAACTGAATTTGTTGTATATTAAATAATGTCATCGTGTAATAATTTAGATGAAAATGAAACTATACAATTAAATTTCTTCTCTAACACTGGATTTATAGAGCCTTCTATTTCGCTATTTCTATAATTTTGGTATTAAATATATCAGAAAACATGATTATTTTTATGTTAAGAATATATATTGATTATTAAATATGCACTAAAATGTTTATTCGAATTTGCTTTCTCACAAGGACGTTACATTTTGAGTCCTATTTTTTCAGATACCTACATGTTGACGGATTTTGCTATGTTTTGTTCTAAAAAATTTGTAATAATTTCATGAACTTGATAATTATAAAACTTGGGAGTTCTTATTCATAGCACAATACACATGCACAATTTGTAGATAAATAACTATATACCTATATCTGTCTATTCACCGATAGTAATAATGCAGACAATTTTTGCAAATTATATATATATATATATATATATATATAATCATATACATATCCATTTCCACAGTTTATTGTGGTGGTTTGTCTTATTGTCAGTATAACAGTTTGAAATGTAATGAGGAAAAAAAATCTTGCTCATTATTAGGTTTTGTTAAAAAATAAAAATAAGATGATATACTTAAAATTTAAACATTTATTTTCTATATAGATAATAGATCTTTTAAAAAGATCTATTTATGCATGTATACTGTTCAGATAAATCTTTTATACATATAACTATGAGTTTTGATACATAGAGAGTGATAATGGTAACTTAATGCTTTAAAAACCTGGATTTTATGTTGTATTATTATTCACACATAAAGCTCCTAAGATTATTTTTAATGATTTTAGTGGTTTGGATCTATGCACGTTGAAGTAAGCAAGAGGTGTTTAAAGAGAATTGGCTAGCACTTCTGATATCAATTCCTGAATATTAAGAAATTCTCAAAAATTGGTCACTTGAAAAATATTGAAATTGAAATTTCTACATCCAACATTTTAATTCTATAACCTTTTACTAGCTTGTACAAGTGATTTTTAATATTTCTTTGTAATTTAAAACGAAGAAACTATTTAAATTGCCTCTTTTCAATGATTTTACATTACTCTCCTGATGAGTTCAAAGATTTTCTTTGCCGATCCGCAGCAGAAATAGAGATCATGACTGATCTGGCAAGGAGCCAACTTGAATAATCAAAAATCATGAAAGTTATTTTTAAATAATTAAATTATAATTATTAATAATTTTTATGTCATTCAAGAAACAGTATTCTTTCCAATTAACTTTCTTATTTCATTTATCTTGTTAAAATATTTTCATTTTGATTCCTTAGTTGACAAAGTGAAAACTGCTATCTTGAAGGAAAAAAATAATTCAATAAAAATCATGATTTTTTTTTCTCCCTTTATAGCATTATTTTATGTTGACTTATTGTTGGTTTATCATTTTGCTGACATTCATCATTTTGCTAGCAGTATCATTTATGTTCTGATTGTAAATTCTAAACTTTCATTTTGCCAGATCTCTAATTGAAAAGTAATAAAGTATAGGTGAATGAACTCTTTTACTTCTTATAGTTATGCACATTCAAGTCCCATAATAATTCCTTTTTGTTAATCTTGCAGCTAAAATAAATCATAGATTGACTTTATTCCATTTGGCAAATGATGTTGTCCAAAACAGTAAAAGAAGAGGCTTTACATCTTTTGTTAACTCCTTTGCTGAGGTTTTAAAAGAAGCTACCTTGCTTGTCAGGTAAGTTACTTTATGTTTTTCATATTTTTTATCCAAAACTTATTTTATTGTAAACATAGTCATACACAATCTATCTTCACCAAAATGGTTAGTACTTTTCAATTCATTTTGAAAGTTTCACCTTTGCCAGACTCTATATTCAACTGCATATCTATGCAAATAGTAAAAATTACTTTTTACTTTCTGAAACAATTTTAATGACAATGCATGGTTATTCTTTAGAATAGTAGAAAATTTATGAGCAAGGAACATTGTTTCTCTTTGTTATCTGAAGGTAAATATGCTTTTAGGAAATATTTCAAATAAATTGTTTGTCTTCTTCTGATAGCATATCCTATGCATGACTGTACTTTTATTTTAAAATTGAATCTGAACAATTTTAGGAATTCTACTAATTTGGGCATTCTTTTTAGAGATGAACACATCCGCCCAGCTATTCTTCGAGTCTTTAATATATGGGAGCAGAGAAATATATATAGTCCTGAATTCATTGCCGATCTTAGGGCAATTTTAGGTATAAAATTGAGAACTTTTTTTACTTCTGATTTTTGTTATCCCCTTCTTTTTTGTATTTATTAATTTCTCTATTATTATAGCTAATTCAAAAGTTCCTGCCACTGCACCTTCTAAATTGCTGGCAGATTTTAAGGTAAGATATAATATATAATTATAGTATTTTCAATCTGCTTTAGCTTAACTCTTTGTTTCTAATTTAATTAAGGTAAGAAAATTTTACAAAAATTTCTTTGAAGTCTATTTTTAATTCAAATAAATAAATGAATGTATATAAAATATTTTTAAACAATTTTGTTTATTTTATCTGGTTGTAACTTTAACTGATTCAAATAACACTTTTTAGTATTCATTAAAAGGTATGAATGCACTCCGTTGACAATTGAATTTAACGAAGAGTGTTTATAATTTTGGTTGATAATGATTTCTCATGAATATAAAGGGTTAATAAGAATTTAAACTGAATTTTTTTTAAAGCAATATGCTTCAGAAATTATTAATTTTTATTGCAAAGGCACTTAAATGCAATGCTTCTAATATGAAATGTTTCATATGGTGGTACTTGTATTATATTGGTAAGATGCCATGATCTGTGATTTAATATCATATTTAACTAAATATTTAAAACATAATTATAATCCTTGACATTTATTCTTTTTAGCCAGAAACGGTTATCAAAAAAATTAGGCTTGTTTCATCATTACAAACAGAAGTTAATCAAAGGCTGGCATCTATAAACTTGAGCAAACTAAATGCCACCAATGCTGAGATAGTTCAAAATTTAAAAGGTAAGATTTATTAAAGGTCTTTCTGTAGTAAGATGTATTCTCTTAATGGTAAAAATAATTAATTATTAATTTAATAAAAATGTTAGAAAAATGTAAATTTTCTGGAAGTACATAATTTATTTATTTAAAGGTATATTAATTTATTTAAAGGTATATAAGGAATTTCTAAATGTAAACGGAAACAGAAATTAGGTAAAACTAATGGAATTACAGATATATAATGAAAAATTGGGAAAAATGACAAAAAAAAAAACTTATTTAGAAAAATTACAAAAAGAAAGAAAGAAGGAGATTTATGTATGTGGTAAGCTACAAAATACACTGAAAATATCCTTTTCCTGAATCTTCACTCACAGCAATATGGATAGTGGAAGTATTTTTTAGTATGGTTAGGGAGAGAGGAAATGGAATCTTGTTCTGGCACGATTACAAAATTACTGGAATGGCTCCTCGTAGCAAAATGAATATTGGAATTTGTTATGATGTTAAACTGAGCAATGATTGTTTAAGAAAGACAAAAGTTCTTGCTGTTTTAATGAATTCTGAATGCCTAAAAAATAATATTAATTTATTTATTAAATAATTATTTCACATATATTTAGTCAATAATAAATATCACAAATGATTTTGAATAATGTTTGAAAATATTTGTTTTAATTAGTAAAAATTCTTTGGAAATATCCATTCTTCAATAATTTGTTGATATTACGTTAGATGTAATTTGTCAGTAAGAAGTGCTACTGATGACTGGGTAACCAATGTTGGAAGGTTTGCATACTATCTGAATATATCTTAAAATTCTCTTTCCTGAACTGATGTATGACAAAGTATTCCGTAAAATAATCTCTTAGTAAAAGAATTAAAGGAGAAATTTCTCACATTTTTGCTTTTATGTCTTGATGTAAACAGACACGTTACATTATTGCTCCCCCTTATACAAGCCATGTTCTCTCGTAAAAAA
>JAPMOR010120912.1:4522-110579 GCA_026543865.1 Argiope aurantia | reverse complement strand
TTAAAGCTATATGTTTGTAATATATACAAAATTGGTAGATTAATGGTGGAAAATCAAGAAAACCAATTGATGTTGCTATTTGGGAAAGTAATATTTTGTTATTACAATAATTATTTCCATTAAACCGAAAACTTTGAAATTAAATAATTGGAATATCAATATAATTCAAAAACTTGTTATAAGATTAAAATTACTTTGCCATTTTAATTGAAAATCTTGATGTAAACCAGTAAATATTCCCTTCTAAAAATATTTTATAGATCGAGTACATGGGCAACAATTTAAAAGGGACTTTGACAAAAATGTTGCCCTTTTGGAGGAACTAGTGGATGCAATGACGAAGACTGTAGCAGCACAGACTGAATTAATTTTGTTGTTAGAACAAAGTGAGATATACTATGATACTCAAAGAGGAGAAGCTAAAGTTGTAGCTAATGTAAGTATTTTTTTTTTCATTGCATAGAATCTTACCATATTATTATCAAATGTTGTATATTATTTAATTCATTTCCTTCTCTTCTCATTTCTACAATTTAAATTATAGTTTTCAGTTTTATGAAAATGAATGCCTTCTTTATAATATGATTCTTTTTCATTTATATAAGTAATGACATGCAATAAGTAGTTCAAATTTAAATGCTGTTTTACTTTACATAATTTCTATTTTAAAGAAAGAGGCATTTCTCTCCACCCCCATTTTGTTACAATAAGGAACTTCCCAACATTTAAATTTTAATTTGTCTTTTGCTTTGTAATAACAGCAATCAGGTTGTGTTCTGATTTTATAAACACTAACTTTTATTATTTTAAAAACCAAGCACCAGTCCGTGTTTCATACAGTGGATTCTCAATTTTCTATCATCTTGCATAAAATGTGAACTTTAGTTGGAAATTCTGAAATGTTTAAAATTTATTTAATACAAAAAAATTAGATGAAAAACATTTTTATGTAAAATATGTATAAGAATTGAAATTAGAATAATTCAACTTTGAAATTTTATTTATAATAAAGAATATTTTTCATAATATGCATTATAACTCTGGAGGATTGCTGAACAAAAATTTATTACCCTTTCATAAAAATATAAAAGGAATGCATGGAAATATCTATACATTCCATTGAAAAATTATTATTTTTTAATTTGTTGGCTTTGTTCATATTTCATATAGGCCTACAAAAATTTTGACAACAGAGTTAAAACCTTGCAGAAGAAATTGGCAGAACTAGCAGCCACATTTCCAAGTCCAGTACCATCTCCATCAGTTGATGCACCATCACCTACAACATCAGATCATGAATTGGAACTCAATCTTCCAACTGATAATAGCAATAGTAAGTTTTCCTTTCTTCCAATCTTTCAAACTGCTTGTCCATCTTTACAGTGTTTTGTTACAGTTTATCTAATGAGAAGGCCTTGACTATACTAGTTGTATGTAATCACGAAATGTTCAAGTTAATCAAATTAATTTGAAATTGACTCTTCATTACTTAAACTTTATGTGGAATAATCCATCTGAAAATTAACATTATGACCCATTCTTTTTTTATTAGGTGTTTATGCTTATCATTAACTCCATGGGGTTCTTTTTTCAGAAAAAAAAATTAATTCAATAAAAGTCATGATGTTCTTGTTTTTGAGAAGGCATCATGATGTGTAATCATATTGCATTTATTTTTTATATAATACAGCATAAGGATCTTATATTATCTGCATAAGGATCTTATTTTATATAATACTTATAAGGATTTATTAAATATAAGGATCCTTATATTTATTAAGGATCTTATTTCTTTTCCTTTTTTAATCTTCCTTTATATATAATTTATTTTATTTCATTGTACTTCTTTGTTTTGTTGTTCTAGTTTCCAAACCAATTATTTCATATAATTTTGAATCGGTTCTTTTTTAAAAAAATTTTTAATGCATTAAATTAATATTTTGTATTATGTGTTTTTAATTTGGGATTTTGGAGTTTTTGTAATCAATTTTTTTACCAGTATTTGTAATGGAAAATCAAAATCTATATAATATTTGAGTTGTTCATAGCCATTTTCATAAAGTTTTAGAAATCTTACTTGGAGAATATTACGTATCTGAATTAATGCATTTTCAGAATTTCAACGGCTTTTATCTTGGTACTCTTGTGTATAATCATAATTCATACTTGATATTGTCTATTGCAATTTTCAGTTTTCAAAATTTATGACTTGTCTTTTCTCAAGAATTTAAAAAATATGAAAGATATTAAATTTGCTTTAAATTATTTGAATAAATATCTGAATTCCTTGCTGTGCTATATAATTTTTAGCACAAAATTAATAATACAGGGTTGCCATGCCACCAGGAGAACTGGGAAAATATAGGGAATTTAAAAATTGTCTTTAAAAAAAAATTGGAAAATGAACGGAAATGCGATTCCAAAAACGAAACAATACCATTCTCGATTGCATGATGTGGGAATTCGTCCCTTTTTTACTCTCCCCACCCCTCACTTTTTTCCCCCCTTACTCTATATAGATTAGTCCAATTTCATTTTTCGAGACAGTTTTTTATTTCCCAAGAGTTCTTTTTCTATTTTTATAAAAGTATAGAATTTATTTCTGTGGTGGGAACATTTAATTTATGGAAGCAGAGGAGTACTGTTTAGTCGAAAATACAGTAGTTGGTCTATTGTTTGAAAAACAGTGAGTTTATTCAAAGTCTTGAAATAAAATTAACTTGATTTTATAGATTTAATTAACTGCTTAACTGTTTTGCCCATGTGCCATACGTGCATCAATATTTTTAATTTTTGATAGCTATAAGCAAAAAATAATCCGTTCATAATAATTATAATTCAATATTAAAATTACTTCGAATACATAGATAAGTCAAGTATTCAATGGCTTTCCATTTGAATCAAAATAAAAAAATATTCCCAAAATAGAAGGTGTCATCTTATTAGATAGTAAAAAAAATAAAACAGTTAAAGGGTTAATCCTAACAAGAAAAAAATCTACATAATGATGATTACAGAACAACATGAATTTTTATCATAATGTGGCTGGCATAAAATATAAAGGGGGGGGGGATACTTATCAATAATCAAAAATGTATGATAGCTTACTACACTCTTGCATTCTTCAACTGCAACTTGGTAACAGATCCCAACATAATTACATATATGCAAAGATATTGGGAAAAATACACTTTTCTTCAGTGATATACTAATTAGTCATACTAGTTTCCAGTTGCTATGCAGGCTCACAAACACTAATGAAAATCATAATGTACATCCTGCAGATGCTGCCAATAAAATAAAAGGACAGTTTTGAGTTTTACCTAATATAAAGTAAATTAGAGAATTTTCATCAAAATTTGTATTTAATATGAATTTTATGGATAAAAAAATCCTAATTTTGCTGAATGGGTTTGAGAAGTTCTGCAAAATCCATTGGTTGTATACTGTTCACTTTTATAAGAAAATAATCTTAAGTAATATGAGAAAACAGGCACTTACTAGTCATGTCGAAAGAGGAAAACATACAAGACTGCATGCGAGTTCAAAAGAGTCATCATTGATATAGGACTTAGTATCTAAAAGGAATAATTGCTGAAAATAAACTGATTTCGAACTTTTTAATTCAATAACTATCAGTTAAAGCTGAATTTTTATCAACATTAAAACTTTTTGCATCACATTTGTCCTTGAGTGAATTTGATGATATATTGAAAATACTTTTACATATGTTCACTGAAAGTGAAATGGCTAAAAAATGTATGTTCGGCCTTACAGATTTATTGTACCTTATTTGTCACTAATTTGGTCCATTAGCTCCATGAAATTGAAAGGTGAAAAATCTGCAAAAATTGATACGTAAATACATGAATTTGCAAAAAGGAATAAATAAAAGTATACTTGCTTGGTAATGTTTTTTTAAGTAATCATTAAATGATTTATATCATGATTACAAAAATGTTTGTTTTATTTCACTCAGTTAATTTTATGTTACTTACAATTAAAGAGCATGAGAAGTAATATGTCCCTTCCTCCCTCCCTTCCTTTAATATATAAATTTTGTCTTTCTGAATTCTCGATAATATATAAAGAGAAATTATTTATTTATTGTATGTAAATATAAACCTTCTTTTAATATGCTATTATTTCAAATAATGTTAAATTGTTGCTTCCTTTCCTTGCTTTTTCTACTCTTTAAAATCATCTTGCACTTATAACTATTATAAATGCTATTTGCACATTTCCTCTTAACTTGAATATACTTTCAGGATTTTTTTTTTATTTTTTTCAAGATTTGTGTGGCAACCTTGTAATAACTTTTTTGCTTTTAATATATATATATATATATATAATAACATAAAGCTGAGAATATAAAATCTTATAATGGGCATGTTGCTATATCTTAAGACTACAATTTATGAAGGAGGGGAAATAAGTAAATGTTTAATCCAGTTTTTATTATCCTCCTGATTATTTAATGTTAATACTTCTTTATTTAATATTAGTTTTTGCTAGACATACACATTTGTAATGATAAATTTTACCAAAAAATATTCATGAAGTGAAACTTGGTATAAAATATCTTACTGAATTAATTCCAGTGCTTATATATTGAAATTCTTTGAATTTTTTTCAATACTTGGTTGAATCTTTTGAATAAAATTGTGGGAGTTACAAAAGATGATTTTTGCTTTGCAACCCATTAATCATATTAACGAAATAAAAACTGGCTAACCTTTAAATGGCTGTTTTTTCCATTATCAAAGCTCCAGGTAAAGATTTGGATAACTTGGATGACGCTCCTTCTCCTGTGGGTTCTCCAGAAGGCTTAAATCTTTCCCCTGAACCTAAGAATGTGGAATCAGATTCACAACCTACTATCCCAAAGAGTGTGGGAAATCCTATTCCAACCCTTTCAAATTTTTTTGGCCATGGTAACTTGTTGCTTTCTTATGTAGCTGTATTGGATAGTTTCTGGAAAAAAATTAGGATTCTTAGCCATAGCCTTAAATTTTGCTCTATATATTCCCAACAGTTTTCAGGTGAATTTATTTTTTAATTATCATGAAATAATTATAAGAAGTTTAATTTCAAATCCTGAGATTAATCATAAGTATGTTTCTGCAGTATTTTGGGGAAGAGGGAAGTAAAAGTTTTTCATTTGCTACTGCAGCCTCGATCCTTAAGATGCTTTTTGACATAATTGCACTGTGTAATTTTTGTATAATTTAGTTATGTTTAAAATGTTATATTCAAAATAATAATTATATGAATGTTTTAGTCCAATTAATAGAAATTTATGCAATCAATAGAATCTTTTTTGAGAGCAATATTTAAGGAAATGGTAGCTAGCATCTTTTACAATGTATACTTTTTATCTCTACTGCTGTAACATGCTTTGCTTGATGTTTCTTTCTGCTAGTATTTCATTCTATATACTATTATTAATAATTTAGCATATTTAATGTCAATTCGATATTCCTTTACTGTAATCTTATTTCATCCAATCTTCAGAATATCAATTATTTTTCCAGTCAGTAAAGGTTTCAGAAATAATTAGTATAGAACCTAATTTTATTTCTTTAATAGATCACTATTTGAGGAATATTTTTGCAGAAGTCCTCAAACATATCCCTGGAACTCCTTCCTAGCTCCCCTCAAAAAAGGAACAGCTATTATCTCTGTAACTAATGGTCCAATTTTTTTTCCTTGTTTAGTTTGTATTTAAATTACCTTTAAGAATAGTTTACTTCATATTTATGTTAAGCTAAATAATCTTTTATAAATTTTAGAATGTATGCAAAAAAAGTTTTTGCTTTCAGTTTTTGAGTTTTTTTTATTAGCCGCTTTATGTAAATTTATTTCATTTATAGTTGTAGCTTACAGTTTTTAATCTGCTAAGATATATATACATATAATATGCAGAGTGGGTGTAAGAGGTATCAAGTTTTACATGCAGTATACTACCTCATGTAGCATATTTGGTTTATGTGGGAAACATAGAATATGTTCATTTATATAACCGAATATGATTATATTTATGTATCAGGAATTACTTCTAAATATTTAAAGATTATTGTATATCAGAAATCTTGCAGTTTATAAATATTAAATTCTACCACTGTCTCATTAAAAAAGTCCTGACTTAGAATTAATATGAGATGAATCTAAAAGATTGAGGCTTTGCAAAAGGTAAATCATGGACATTAGGACATCAGGACATTAGATTCACATGTTGGAAAAGCATTCAGTTCTTGAGTTAAATAACTGTGATATATGTAAAGGAAATTCATTGACCTAAAAAATTATTTATTTTTGTTGAAAAATCTAGAGATAGGAATAGGCACAATCATTGAAATGTTTCTTTGATTCTATGCAACTGAACACTTGTTCTATGCCAAATCTGTTCAGTTATACCTTCATCAGGCAGTAAAATTGAATTGAAACCATCTGAGTGAAACTTATTTTATGGAAAAGAGATTTCTTACTGCTAAATATAACAAAATATGTTGATCAGGGAAATGAACTAAGATGTGTATCAAACAAAATCTCATGCATCTTATGAAATCAATGTGAATCTAATGTCCTGATGAGGTATATTAAATAACACTCTTTAAAATTAATTATTATAATTCTGTTTTTTCTCAAAATGCATGAAACTATTGGAAGATTTCCTTGGAACATCAATACAGTAGAATAAACAATATATTCGATTATGAAAGTCGCACAAAACATAGATTATGTGACATGTTAAATTTTAGTATATAATTAAGACAATCTGTTTACCAAACTCTGGAAAAACTGCTGTCTGAGGAATCTGGATTTGTATGTGGTGATTCAGTAATTTCTTACCAGGTTTCTGAGATAATTGTTGACAAAAATCAAAGGGGAAAATGTTGGAATTCAGTCTTCATTGGAAATACATGGGGAAGAAGTCACTGTTAAATTCCAGCAGCTTTTAGCACCAGCGACAATTTTGGCAAATTATGATTCTATTTGAAATATGAATTATCAATGCATCTACCTTCCATATTTGATATATCTCTTCAAAGGGAAACAAACTCTTTTCAGATAATAATGTTTGATGTTGTCGGAAAATTTATAAAAACAGCTATGAATTAAATTAATACTAGTTTTAATTTTATATTTGTGGTGCAAGGTCAAGGATGACATGACTGATTCAGTAAAAGTGCTAAATTCCCACCAAAGGTTAATATTTAGCAATTACTATATTCCAATACTATGCAAAGCACTCTCTAGTATAACATCTTTATTTGAAAGTTTTAGGAAAGCTGGAAAGTTTTAGGAAATTTCTCCTGCTGGTTTTATAAATTTACCAGCTGCAAAACCTTTTTTTTTTTGTTTTTGTTTTTAATGACATAACAAAGTTAAAAGCATGGATAAAGCTGAAAACACCATAGACTCATAGTTCGTCTGTGATCTTTCTGGATTATATCACTTCAAAAGAAAAATGTTTTTTCTCTTAGAGTAATTTGTACAGATTAAAAAGATATTCAATGATGAACAAGGCCTGGGGTTACAGATTTGTAATTTTGATAAAGAAAATTGTGTTAATATGTACCTTTTAGCTGGCAAAACTGGTACTGATCTCGGAAGTATGTTATCAACTCTTAGAATTTTTTGAAAATTCACTAGCAGTTATAAAACAGATTTCCTGCCATATAGTGGGGGTGGAACATTGGAACAATGAAACTCAATAGAATAGTCACAACATTCAAGCCATTTGTTCTAGATCAATTGGTTGCATGAATTATCTTGCACTTGCAAAAAATGCGATAGTTACAGTGGACACAGAGAAACGAACTTGATTTCTTTTCCAGTATGTAAGCATTGTAGTTGAAGGGTCTAGGAAGCTTTAGGAGTACTATTTAAAATTGCTTCTCCTAGTGGTCTATCAAAGTTGTAAAATTTAACTTTATACTAATTTTTTCCCCTATCAAAATCTTTATTAATAAAGTTATGTTACCAAATGTTTGTTTTTATACATATTATACTGATCTCAAGATAAATATCAATTTTTAAATGCAAAATAAATTGAGAATCCTTGTATGTATGTGTTTTTTGGGGGGGGGAGTGTTAGATTGGAAAATTGGTAATCACCGAATAGAATTGCAAACGAAGAATAATGGCAAATGTTGGCCATTTTTGAGATTTAATATAATTCATATCATCCCAAACATAAAAAATTCTACCTTTCTGAGAAGCAACTTATTACAGCTAAATTTCAAACAATATTTCTAAAATCATTTCTCCTGTGGCAGCAATGCACCAGGTACCAGCTAGTATAGTATAAAGACAAAAAGAGTACAAATGTATTCCATATTAACATTCGGTGGGATGCCATAATGCTCGTAAATGTGCATTTTTTAAAAATATTTAATATTTTTAATTTAAAATATAATAATCAAAATAGTTTTTAAATCGTGTATCAAAAAATTCTGGTTACATACACTGTGATTTAAAAAATGGAAAATAGCTTTAGGCATTTAATATTATTAATAATTTTTAAGGGACTAGTTAATCCCTTGCAGAACATCTGCTTTGCAGTGTGTACTTATCAGATGTATTATATTTTAAAAAGATCAACATTATATATTCATTATTATATACAAAAAAATAACATGCAGTATTCACAGTAGTGAAACTTAAGCATAAATTTCACCATCGCATGTATTATATACTTTGTTAGACATTCTTTAAAATTCAAAATTATATGAATTTAAAAAAAATAAAATATATAGACCATTTTCAGATTTGAAAATATAGTTATCCTTTTAATTAAAGTATCTGAAACTTCCCTGTGTGCACCATTGAATTTTAAAGATGCAACAATAACAGAGTCAATGAATCTTACTCTTGAAAGATCCATATATAACTCAGGGTGCATAGCATCATGAAAAGTGCTTGATTTTCTTGTATTACAATGGAGTTTTTTTTCTCCATATTAAAAAAAAAATGAAGGCAAAGTGTTTTGTTAAAATTTCCATCATTTTTTACACATAAGAAATGTAATATAGTAGTACTTTAATTATTTTTAATATGCTTATTCCATTTTTAAAAAATTGAAATTCATATAGTTTTTTTTATTTGCTATTAAATAACTCATATTAATAATATATATTATGCCAATACGGTGATTCGAGTAAGGAGAAATCCAGGAAATTAATACAATTAGATGTATGCCAGAGAAATGTTTGTTTAAAATATGATTTTTTTCCAGTTTTTTTTTAGCCTCTTTTTTAATTTCCTAATAGTTTAGGTTGTGAATTACAGCATAATCATTTGATTGAAAAATATGCTATATTCAAAAAGGCTAAAAAAAAATGGAAGGAGAGCTGTTTGGCATGAATTGTAAAAAATTATTACCTGTCTTGAAATTCTTAAATGTTTCTTTTTGGTATTGAAATAGTGGTTAATTAAAAAAAAAAGAGAGAATAAAAAAAGGCAAACTGATTCAAGGTGAATGTCAGTAATTCTGGATGTAGCAGAAGACTTATTTCTTTCATGAATGAAATTAATATATACTTCTAAGTATAGAATAATTCCTAACTCTAATTTTTGGTAGCTTTCAAATAAGCTGGCAAATAATTGTAAAATTCGTGCATCCCAACTTCACTGAAATCTGAAGGAAGCTAGATACATTTGCGTATATAGTTTGGTTCTCCTTTTATATTTAAAGAAACAGTCTATGAAAATTAAGAAAATTTTCTTGTAAACATTTAAGATTTTCAAAAATTGTTTAAAACTATTTTAATTATTTTATTAGTTTAACTAAACTAAACTAAATTATTTGTTGTCACATAAAATGTATCTTTTTATTGTCTCCTAAAAGATTTACTGATATTAAAATGGTATGCTCACATAACATGATTAATAAATGATCGTTGGATAAATATTATGGTTCATTTTAAAGCAAAACTACTTTCTTTCTTTGGATCCATAATTACAAACTATAATAAAATGATTTTAGTTCATTGTTATTTCTATTTCAAGCAGTCACTAATGAGAGGAAGAAAATGGAGTGATGCAAAATTATTTTTATAACACACGTTTTACGTATTTGTCAAATTAAAAAAAATAGGTAGATTTAATTGTAACTGAAACTTATGTCAATTACTTGTTTGATAAAATTAGCAAATGTAGCAATAAGTACTATTTTTTTAGTATGGAAGAAAGTCAGAATTTCCTTCATTATCTTCCTTTGTGTAGTATTGTTTTTAAAAAGACTATATAGGTTAGAAACTTATATTGAATTAAAATTTAAATAATAATACTTAGCTAATCAGTGTAAGAGAAATTAAATAGTCCTATATATAATATCTAAAGAGAATCATTTTTCTATTCTACCTGACTATTTCATTAAAATTGATTAGAAATGATTGATGCAGATGGAAAATAATTGAAAGTATGTCAATAATTTTGTTAATTTTCACAAATGCATTAAATAGGTAAAACAATCTAAAAATTCAAAAATAAAATCTTGTTAAAGACATTTTATGCAAAGATGTCATCACTTTTCAAAAATAATAAAGTACAAAAAGTAATATCAAAATTTCAAAAAAAAAATGTGGAGATATATTTTAGGACATGGATCAATAATACCTAATTAACAAATTATGTGTCTCTATTCTTTTTCCCCCTTCTTTTTCCTTCCCCCAGCTATCCAACCATTTTTCTGACTCGCATTCCAAAATTTTGTTTTATTATCATAGAAGACTATGCTTCTGCTTTTGAAATTTAGTACATGCTATTGTTTGTACATATGAGAGTAATGTAATTGTTTTTGGTTAGTTCCTGCTCTGGACAAATATTAATATATTGCATTGGAAATGTTGATAACTCAGTACCAAAATATTACAAATAATAGTATATTTAAAGGAATAATAAGTGAATATAAAGGCAGTTTTAATCCTTCATAAAGTATTTTGAAAGTGATATATATACATTTACATCAGCCATATAATGAGAATTTTTGTGCTTACAATTCTTAAATTAAGAGAAAATCTCACTGTTTATATTTCTGCTGTGCAACAACTTGGTGATCAAAGTTTGAATGCAGCAGAACAGTCTTCCAATATGGTATTCCTAGAAACATCTTACTTTCATAACCATGCACAATAAACATGAAATCAATAAAATCTGATTTGAATGGATTTAGGAATTGCTGCTGACCACCCAAGACCTAGAGGAGAGGGAATAACTCTTTTTTGCATTTTCAGTGCATCTTTGTTTGAAAACCCATGCACTTTTACAACAGCTTATTGGTCTCGCTGCTGTTGCTTTTCAAAAAGTTTTACATGTACAATAAAACCATCCAGAGGGTTAATAGTGTCTATAAAAAATTTTCATATTTGAGAGATGCTAAATTTAGTTGTAATGCTTCACATAAACTATATTCTATAAAGTAATGTTTTTAATTATCTGTCATATAAATTTTATGTAAAAAGTTAAATCAATGCAGTTAAAGTATGCAGAAATTCATTTGATAACTCTTTCTGCATTGCTGATATCAAATTTTATCTGACCCCAGTTTATATTTTGTTATTCGAAGAATCTTGTGAAATAGTTTCATTCTGTATTATTATTTTTTGGAATCAATTTTATTAATTTTCAGGGATGTATTTTAACATTTGTTGAATCTGACTAAAAGAAAATTTCCATCAAATAGTGTTTTTTTTTTTTTCCCTGTGTAGAAAAGGACCTTAGAGTTTAGTTTTGTTTGACTAACAAGCATAATTTTTTTGCGTTTAAAGCTGAAAGTTTTGTTGTTATCAAATTTAAACCCTGCTGTTTTCATTTTCTATAGCAAACTAGATATTCTTTTGATAATTATTGTTTTGGTGTTTTGCTCCTGGAAATGTTTAACCATGGATGTTTTCTGAAGTTTTCTTTAAACAATTGCCTCAAAAGAAATAGTGTAATAATATTATTGTTCTTAAATCCTACTGTAAATATGTATGCATTTTTCATGGAGGATATAATTTTGTGATTTAATTAAGAAATTATTAAAATTTGTTGTATTTTTTATTCTTTATATAAACCTAACAAGGTGTTTTCTTTATGTTAGAGCAAAGTGGAATGTCGTCATGGCTAGATGCTTTTGCAACTAAAAAAGATAAAACTGATATCCTACCTATTAAAACCGAACCAAAGCAAAATGATACTGGGAGCTTAGATAGCAGGCTATCTAATTTATTGCAGAATATTCCCAACCTGCCATCTGGACTACAAAGCACTCTTTTTGGTGGTTCTACAACAGCTGAAAATAATACACCCCTCCGTGAAACAACTGAATCGCCAATCACAGCCAAAAAAGATAAACCCAGTGAATCTCTTAACAGTGGTGCTTTGACACCAGTTAAAGATGAATATAGTGGCCAGAATACACCTCTTCAGGATGAGGATATGCATTCAAGCCATTCATATTTCACCAAACTGGCTTCTAGTAACAAAACTCAGAGTCCTAAAGATATACTTAAGGGACTTACGAATTTAATTCAGTCTGCAAATGCTGATAAAGAAGATTCCCAAAGAAAAGAAAAGTTTTCACCATTTGTGTCCTCTGAACTCTATGATCAATCTGGTGGTATGTCCACATTCATCAAAAGCATCATTCCATCGATTTCCCAATCTTCACAGCATTTGTCATCTCCATCAAGTTATTTCACCACATCTCAATCAGCACTTCCTGCATCTGTCTCTACTCTTTCCAGTACTTTGACTACAACTGTGAATTCATACCAAACTACTACATTTAATTCCATACCATCATATTCAACTCAATCCACTGTGGAAGAACAGCAATTATCTTATATTCCCTCACTTGTGCCTTCTACTCCAATTGATAATTTTAAATTCTCCAACAAATCTTTTTCTGTTGACGAGTATAATCCTGAATTGGAAACTTATAACACAGATATGGATCTTGAGGACCCCTTGGAAGAGGACAACATTGATGTTCCTTCTCCAGAAATGGAACCTTTATCACCTGTGCGTACTGTCTCTGTAGAAAATGATGTTCCTCGAGTGACCATTCCTACTAGGAGATTGAGCACTTTGATAACAGTAGTGACTGATGACACACCCTCACAGGTACTTCCATCAGATAAAAATGCACAAGAAAATGGTGCTCAAGAATCCATGCCCATTTGGCCTGCATCTGTATCTGCACCTATGGACAGCTCAAATTCAATGCTGTCAATGGAGCCTATGAAAGATTCGCCCAATGAAGAGTTCTTCATTGGTAAACCTCCAGAAACAAATGTTCCATCATATTTCTCAACACCACCACCACCTCCTCCTCCTCCAAATGGTGAGAATGTGAGTTATATAGAACCCATACCCAGCACCACAGACAGTTCACTTTCAAGGATAGAGACAGTGCAATCCCAACGAGAAAACTTGAATAATAGGTGGTTTGGCAATAGTTGGCATAACAACAGTGTGCAGAACCTGGTACCATCATCTCCAGAGGACCAATTCCCTGTTCATCATGGTCCACCACCTAGTTTTTTTAATCAAAACAGAAACTTTTCTCGTCCAAATTTTCAACCACGTCAGAACTGGTCACCTAGGTTTAGGCCTAATAGACCTGAGATGTTTCATCAGAAACGTCCTCAAGGATCTTTTAACCCACGGCCTGGCCCATATGGATCCTCATCTAATAAAAGATTCCCTTTTAGAGGAAGGGGCAGAGGGTGGAATCAATCACAGTATTAGTTTTTCATGGTACGACTTTTGTTAGTTATGTGTTCTTTCACCACAAAATCTCATTCAAAAAGTTTTGTAGATTATTAACTCATTTCACCTAGCAAACAGCGCTTCAGTGAACATTTTTATCGTAATACACGGTAGTTATTTTTTAATGGTGTTATGAAGTGTTTGCAAATACATGCCTTGAATAAAAGTACAATCTTTAATTCAAAATCTTATTCAATAATTGTAAATAAATGTTGCGGGGAAAAAACTATTCTGTAGTCTTTTTTTTTCCCCCTTCCCATTCCTGTGTTTGTTTGTTTTTTAATACAATTTTTAAAAATACTGCTTTGTATGCAGCATTGCAAATTTATTTAAAAAGTCCGTTAAGATGTTTAAAAAGAAGATGAGTAGGTGGAAATATATCAGAATTGTATGTATTATTAATTTTATGCTTTGAGTAATAAAATTCTATACTTGTTACAGAATTTGTTTTTCTTTATTTGTATTATGAAGTAGTCATCATTTGGAATCATGAAAAAAAATATCTGTTTACAGACAAATATTGGCTTTTTCAAGTAAGATTTCTTTTGCTCTCAAATTTATTACATTGAAATATTTACTCTTCTTTCAAAATTTATATTGATATATTTTTGGTTCTTTAAAAGCGTAAATGCATTAATATATAATTACAGGAAAATTATCTACTATCATTTTTGATAATAAGGAATTTTTTTTGGAATACTGGTGTTGATGCATTGTAAGCATTGTATCTGGAAATTGATATATTTTAACAACTTTATACTGCTCCTAAACAATGAATGGGAGTAACTTTAGAAACATATCTATCAATAAATTAGAACATATGATTCCTCTTCCATTTACTTTTCTTTTCTAGGTGCTTTTTGGTGAGATTCATATTTTATCAAAAAATAGACAAATTGTTTTTAAATTTCTGTTCTTTAAATTTGAAAATAGTTATTTTAACATAATTAATTGCATTTCTACTGGCAGCTTAATTATATAAAGGAATTAACGATGTAAATCCTCTTATTGTTATCACTGAGTTGTGCATTCCAGTTGCCAGTGTTTTAACTGTTCAGGTATTTTATACTCTGCAGTACAATGTCACTTTGAATTTGTTAAACAACACATTTTTAATCTTCCTCGAAACAAAAAGAAAAAAATGAAAATGGGATACTGATACTCATATTATGACAAATATTTGCAACCAGAAAATTTAATTACTGCTGTAGTTATAGCTTTTCCTATTCAGACCCTAAATGTCCTAAAACTAACATAACTATTACTACATCAACTAAATTTCAAAAGTAGAGTATGTTTCGGCCTCTCGGAAATAAACTATTGCAAGTGTAATTTTGCTATTTTTTTAATCTTTGTATTATCCAGATAATATTTTCTAATGGATTGCTATAAATAATAATAATCATTCTAAAAAAATCGCCATCTAATGCATTATACTTCAGAACTTTATGGCTCTCTTGTAAAATGTTAGAATTATTTCTTACAATAGTTTGTTTGCCTGTGTAACATAGATTTATGGTTTAGGATACACTCAAGAAAAGGATAGTTTAATGGTTAGATGAATGGCACACTAAATTGGTGAATAATTTAATGCATTTTTATTGAAAGAAAATAATATATGTTTTATTTTCCCATTTATTTAAAGGGGAGCAGAAATTAACTGTATGTAATTGAACAAATGTTTAAATGTTAATCTGCTTTCAAGTAAATGCTGTGAGCTGTATTCCAGATATGTGCATTTGCACATGCCCAAGTGTTTTTGATTTTAATTGCTGAAATGATCAATTGTATTGGATTCATTAATGTATGTATTTAATAAATTATATGTTGTGGATCTTGTCTAAAAATTCTTGCATCATGGTACCTGTATAAAAGTTACATAAGTTATAACCTTAAGAATTATGAAATTTAAAGAATATTAAATTTCATAATTAAATAAAAGTGTCCTGTTTCAAGCATGTTGATTTGCCTTTGTTAATTTTTTTATTTATATTGTCACCTTCCAAATCAGTCACATTTACAATTCCAAGAACAGAAAATATTTCCTTTTATTCAAAATTGTAGTTACATTTCATCTTCGATATCAGTTTAAATTTGATTTTTTTAAAAAGGAATATGAAATTCAAAAGTATTTTTTCCACAATACTTTTCATACCACTGTCCATGACAATTTCACAAAGAAATATGTCATAAGACTGCAATGGTTTTCTATCCCCAACTTTGACATTATTTGCCTTTTGATTTTTTAATATTTTTAACAATTTCTTGAATCTTTTATCTTGTTGTTATCTTACTTTGCATATAGTTCTCCATATTTTGGATTTTATGTAATTTATATGATTGATTTTTATTTTTAGGTTTGTAAATACTTTCCATTTTTACCATTTGATTGGCACAGTTTAGCCAAACATGGCTCTTGCACCATTAAACCTCAAACAACCAACAATAATAGTTTTCAATGCAAACAATCCTCTTTGATAAGCAGTAATAATTTATCAGCTAAACTGCAATATGTTTTACATTTGCATGCTAATTTTTTTTTTAATCTTGTGCAATTCTAAGATAAAAATTGCTTATTAAGTATATTCTAAAATCGCAATTTAGCAGTGACATATCATTTCTCGAAATATCAGTGGTGGCGTAAACAGGGCGTTAACCTGGCTGCGAGATTTAGGGAGTTTCGTCGGCAAAAGTCTTCACCACTCCAGGATAGTTGTGAAAAACTGCATATTATCGAATGCCATTTAAAAACTACTTTAAAGCTAATATGTTGTAAACATTCGAAGTATCCAAGTAACGCGTAAAGCGGTTTGACTACATGTGACAAAATAATCGGAAAAATTCACATGTCAATAAGATGCTGAATTTTGCAGATAACATTTGATAGTCCGACTATGAACGCAATGCGATGGATGTTGAAGTTAAAACTGCAGATTTTTTGGTTAATTTATCGTTTATCAACCTTATAATTTTCATTACTTATCCAACAAGCTGAAAACCATATCGCATTCTGCCGACAGTTTCTGCTCGGCCGATTATGAACCAAATGCGGTTAAATCCTCAGATTTTCAAACTTCTGATTTAAATATCGTTCATTCAGCTTATAATTTGCACTATATTTAATAGAATAATCACAAGTTAGCAAGTGAATGTGACGTCACATTCTCGTCGATTAATCTTTGTCTTTCGACTAAGATGTTATCATAGATTACGAGAAAAAAAAATTGTTTTCATCCAGTATTTCGATTACTTGCAAATGGTGTTATTAAGGAAAAATATTTTTATATTATAGATGAATAGGGCGATAGATTTGTTTTCCCTAATTCAGAATTTAATAAATAACAGTTCTAAAATTAATCGTCATTTTATTCATCTCGTTGTTACTTCTTGGGTAACGAATTTGTAAATTTATTTGACTGTGAAAATTCTCCGATTAAAAATCTAATTCAAGGTTAAATTAAATTTAATAAGACACTCTTTTCTCTCAACACTCTTGTGCAATATCCATGCTAAGAAGAGTTATTTTTTTGTAGCCAAATTATGTGAATTCATTATAAATCACTGATATAAGTAAATTATATAACTATATATTAAGTTATACCAGATATTTGGTATATTAATATTATACCATATTTTTTACTATTAAATAATCTACAGACTGCAATTATCACGCTAAAGAAATATTGGCGACAAAAAATAAATTTGTTTTGTATGGTAGCATTTTAGCTACACTACAAGAGCTTATCCAAGTATGCACTAAATTTATTAAATAAATTATTACCTAAATTTTTCAGATTCTGCATTTAGTACAACTATATTATCGGGAGGAAAAAAAATTAATTTTTTTTTCAGTTAGTTTTTATGACAAGATCTACAATTTTAGGTGCTCCTAAATTTTTTTTAATCGACTTTGGATAAAGATATCGTGATAAGATGATAGATAAAATAATTATTCATAAAATATTTATGTGTAACACATTAACCCTTTGACATACGAATTTACTTAACTGCCTAATTAGGTAGCACATCTTATTTGGGACAATTATTATTTTAATTCCTAGAATAATATAAAAGCATTTGGGGTAATAAGGCGTTTTCAACTGATTTTCACACTAAATTATTTAATACTTTCATTTAATTGCAGATTAAAAATTTAGTAATTTGTTACGCGATTCAGACTCGTCATTATATACAAAGAAGTTAAGAAAAACCAATGCATGCAACTGAGGGAATAAAACTTATTTTTTGGGAAGAATATTAGCTTGCAATAGCTTCAAGGGAAAAAAGTACTTAACCACAAAAACGTGTCTAAAAAAAATGGGGACTTCAAGATCTAATTTTTTTTTTAATCCTAAATATACACTGAAAAATAAATACATGGGAAACCTAACATTTAAGTAGTCAATTTTCATATCTTTCGTAAAATATTAAGTTTATCCATAAATTTACAAAATGTTTTCTCCAATCTTAAGAAACAACATCTTTATATCTCTTTCGCATTCTACATTGTTCATGTCCAAACTATAGTAATTTTTTTTTTTTTTTGTGCCCGCGCTTTTATTAACCTCAGATGAGAAATACATCTGAATTCCTGCTCGTTGTTGCAATTCTTATAAAAATTATTTTAATTTGGGGAGTATGCTAAAAAATCGATTTTTAGCAGCGAATATCTTTTATTTATTTATTGTGGATTTCTAAAAACTTTCTTTTATATTTTTAAAAAAATTTAGTTTCTATATTCATTCTATATAGCTTTCATGATAAAAGCATAATTTGTTCATTTAATATAAAACGTCATTCTGGCGCAATCAATGTTTCTATCATATACTACAATCTAGAATGAAATAAAACAAAAAAATTTCCAAAATTAGATCTAAGTGCGAGTAGATCTCAAGAGTCTCATTAAAAAACAATCGCCTCAGATATTGACAATCTTTTGATGGCGAGTGAAAGAAACTGAGGACACTTTTTTTAGAAATATCTTTGTAAATTTTTAACAATAAAAGAAGTCAGCATCTGAATAAAAAAAGCTAAATAATACTTAATTTCCTTTAATTAAATGTAAAAATTAATTATGAGATATTTTGAAGGCATATTAGAGAAATTGTGTTTGCATCCACCCCCTGTCAGATTTGTCTTGTCCTGACAATGGGGGCAACCTCTACTGTCTCTCGGCAATTATAAACTTATTAAAGGAAAATGGTTTTCTTTTAATACATTTCTAGTTCAAGTCCGTATGGCGCTTATAATGAAATAACGTAAAGTTATATATACTTTTTTTCATTTGAAAAAAATTATTTTTAAAAATAAAGTTGCCACCAATTTTGCTTCTCCGTGTTTATTCCCCGTGTATCGCCGGTTCCAATCAACTGAATGTATTTTACTCTATTGCATGTTGTATGAACATAAAACTACATTATCAGTTTAGAAAATTATGAGCGGCCCCGATTTTGATGGATGTATTATATATTTAAGATTTATGGATTCCTTTGAGAGACTTATGAAAAGGAATTCTGAAAATAAAGCATTTAGGTTTCACTTTTTGAATACAATCCAAGGACAAGAAGTATACAATAAGCGATTTCGATAATGTGCTCTGTTAGCACAAGATAGTGTGTGATCTCCATGTTCGACACTTCGAATGCCTGACAATATCGTGAAGCTATCATAACAATGTTGTGGACATTTTGTACTAATAAGGTAAGGTCCTAAGTGCTAAACTAATATTTGGGCCCCTACCCTTACATAGCATTGTAAATTTGCCACTAACCATATATGTACGAAGGGTGATCCAAAAAAAAAGTTAACAATGCAGAGGAAAAATGCTTTATCAACAATAGACACAAGATACAAATGGTAATTAAGAGCCATACATAATCTTCTCTACATAATCACCAACGTTTGAGGCATTTATCACTCCGCTGGACCAATTTGTTTAACCTGTCATGGTAAAAATCAGGTCCCTGGCTATTGAGCCAGTTCTAGGCACCTTTTTGAACACACACCATCTGATATGAACCTTGTTTCGGATAAGTGTTTCTTCAATGCCGGGAAAAGGAAATAGTCACTGGGAGCCAAATCGGGGCTGTTTGGGAGGGGTAGCTCCAGACCTCCCACCTAAAAGTTTCAAGCAATCTCTCTGCCTACTTCAAAAGAATGACACCATTTCGCCATCTATTGTGTACTCATTGCTTCATCTCCGTTCACTTCAGTGATTTGTCTGTGAATGCCCAAAGGGGATACATTTCTGGCCCATAGAAATCGTATCACGGCTCGCATTTTTGTGAGAGAACACTTCTCTAGACGTTTTGCCATTACTGTCGCTGTTTCAGTACCAACACTATCTGCTCGAACGACCGGTCTCAGACAACTAGGGCCATCTGTCTCCACTCTGGGTAACAATATTCCCATCCACAATTTTTACTTTCCAAATGCTGCTGCTTGAATTTTTTTTTTTTTTTTTTTTTTGGATCACCCCTCGTACATCGAAATAATTGTTGAAATCACCTTAGAAAAGATGAGGTGGAAGTGGCACCGGAGGAGAAAGGTAGAGAGAGAGAATAGTCAAGACTTGGTCCACCCCTTTCAAATTACCCTGATAATAATTTTAAATATACTTTCTATTTTCAGATAAGGGAATCCTTCGTTTATCAGAAGGTTTCATAAAAATAGCGTGAAATGGTGAAATTGTTTACGTTTTGTTACTCCTATTATCAACGTACTCAAATGGCATTAATAATTGCGAATAATACAAAAAAATTGAACTAACCATATGAACAATATGTGTCTAAATTTTTAATTAAAACAAATAATACTGTTCAAGATGACAAGGAGAGAAAAAGGAATTCAAAGAAAATACCTCCAATGATTCATTCCAAAATTCTGTTTTCTTAAATAATCCGAAAAATAAATAAGTTGATCTAAGAAATCTTTAAGGAAATAAGTTTTCTGACTAAGGAATCACTATTCGTCTAATCTGCTCTAGTACGTCAGTAATAAAATTAAAAGTTAATTCCTCATCTTAATTTATCAACTTATAAAGAAAGAATTTCTATTTATTTCAAAATTTTTCATCAATCATTTATATTTTGTCCTATAAAATTAATCTGAGAATGTATGAAAATAGAAAGTAAATTGTGCAATTTTATTCGTATGCCCAAAATCAGAGACTAAAAACAAATTGTGCATTTTAGAATTTTATCAACCAATCAATGATTAGAACATCCAAATGGTATGACGTCAAAAATGTGATGTTGGAAGCTGAGCTGAGTCACTTGTGTTTTTTAATGTAGCAGGTGACTACCGGTAAATGTCGCAATATTAATAACAAAGTAAAAATATGTCGTATTTGTGACATTACTATTAACAGGTAATTTAATAATTACGATCGTTAAAAATATTATACAGTGTGTTAATACAACGAAAGGTCTAAGAAGACACTGTTAATTAATATCTTCTATTTATTCCTTCTGAAAGCTGTTGATTAAATATGCTGCGTGGATATGCAAACATGCAGCTGTGGTAATACATATTCAGTAAACGTGGATTCAACTTCTTTCGTTACTGGATCTAGCATGTTTTTATCAACCTATTATTTTAATAAATTAATTTTCACAAGTGTTTTTATCCATTTTAAAAAATTGTGGTGTACACTGAAGAAATACCGGAAACGCATTTTTTTTTGGGCATGTTATGATATCGCATTTCATGCTGATGACACCAATGTCAACAATATCGGTCAGTTTTTCCATAAGATATGTAGTAATTTGTAATGGAATAAGTTTGTGATTTATCTTTCAATTACACTATTTGTATTATATTTAAAGAATAATAATATAAAATATTATATGTTTGTTTTATCGCACTTTTATCAGATTTTCACTTTAAGGCTTAAAACTTATGCAGTAGCTTTAACTAAACGTTTTATCCTGTAAATATTTTTAATATTATGTAATTATTTAATACACACATATATCTGTTGCATATTTATGATTATTTTGATCAAAATATTTGATATATTCATCACAATTTTAATTAAATCTGAAGTATTTTAAAACGCCTTCATTTTTTTGTTTTGTGAACTTGTGTTATTGTAAATTCTCATATTAATTATCTTATCAGTGGTTTAAATTTTGGGAAGTATATTAGTAATTTTTCTAATTTAAATTGTAACAAAATTTTTTGCAATATGCTTTATTAAATTCATTGTGAACATGAATTATTTAACCAGAATTTATTTTATAAATCCTTAGAAATGAATATATTATATTTTTAAATAACAATCATATTCCTTTATTGACAGTCAAGAACATTATATATTAACCTTACTTGAAAAAAAGTATATAAAAATGTTTTTAATTAAAAATTTTGGTTATTTAAAAGACAAAGGAAAATATGGATATCAGATCGTCACTTTTGAGTGTTATGGATTAAAATTAAATCATTCAGGTATAATTCAATGGAAAATTGCACATAGTTAACCAATATATAAATATTTTATGAATTGATATCAGTATGCTTTCTAAATTATATTGTAAGAAAAGCAAAATAATTGAGGGATACTTAAATCTAGGGGTTCAAAAACTTTTCATTCATACCTTTTGTTAAGATTATCTATCAAATATTTACTTTCTGTTGAAAAGAAAAATTTTAATATCGTTTTTAGAAATAATTTTCTATAGTATACCTTAATATTAATGTGTGATATTATAATCTATCAAAATTTTTTAAAAAGTATATAAAAAATGTTTTTAATTAAATTTTTGTTATTTAAGAAACAAAGGAAAAAATCTCTGCTAGATTAGTTTTCTTTTGAGTTTAATTACCAAAACATTTAAGGATTTAAAAATTTTGTCAGAAAGTTGTTGAATCAAATATAATCATAGAAACAGATAGATGGATTTATATATTAACTATATGACAGTAAATAAGTGTCAAAAATGCCATGCAAGTCCATTGACTATTTATCAGCGACAGTGATTTAAATACAAGTTTGCTTATAGTATGTGACTAATACCATTTAAAAAACATTTTAAGGCGACCTTATTTTTCACTCTGATTAAATATTTATCAAACTTATATTTATTAAATATTTATCAAAATTGTTTTAAGCAAGAAGGCATTTTTTTAAAAAAATAAGCAGTTAGATACAATTATTTGTTTCTGTCCTAAAAAAGTACTAAGTATTCTTCAACTATTAGTGAGAATTGGTAGGATTATTATTCCGATTTATTTATTTGCATAAATAATCAATAATTGTAAAAAATAAAATACTTTTATGATTTAATTTATTTATACCTTTTTTTTTACCAGCTTCTTTTAGTTTTTATTTCTTTCTCTAAATTTGTTATTTTTTATTATTTCTTGAACAATTAATTGTATGGTATCTAATTCTGTACTTTTAAAAAAATTATTTCATTATTCATTTATATTAATTTCTTAATAATTTTATGGAAACTAAAATGCTGATCAGTTATAAATCAGTTCAGCTATTAGATAGAATTTTTTCGTTTCTATCCTAAAAAATACGAAGTATTCATCTGTTAGTGAAAATCAGTATGATTATTATTCTAATTTATTTATTCACGTAAATAATCGACAATTGTTTGATATTGTAAGAATAATTTTATGGTTTCATTTGTATATTCTTCTTTTTAAGTTATGTTAGTTTTTGATTGCATCTTGAACATTTAATTATATGGTACATAATTCTGTATTTTTAAAAAAATTATTTCATTATCCATTCTTATTAATTTTTTTAATAATTTTATGGAAACTAGAATGCTGAGCAGTTTTTATTGCTGAATATAAGATTTAATAAGCTAATAACACATAATTGTTGTATACATATATTTCTTTTTCTGGGTAGAGCAGCTGTAAATTAAAAAAAAATATTTGGAAGACACATTAATTTTTTTTTTTTTTTGTATCATGTGAGAATTGATTTTGTTTTGGCTTGAGGGTTTTGAAGCGATTAGAAGGCAACAAATTGTTGAAGCCTCAAAATGCGTAGGCAACAAATCATCCTTTTTTTTATTTTAGAGTCGGCTTTCACAGTATAGCTTTTGAAATATCTATCATCTGCTAATGTAGTTTTTCCCTTGGAAATCACAGTGTTATTGCCTAACTCGCCCAACGTTTAAAAAAAATAAACCAAAGTTAAAATATTGTTTGTTTAATCGATAAAGAATATTAGTTCAGGATAATTTCAACTAATTAAAATAAGGTTATTAGAAAATAATGCAGAAATTTGTCACATTTGGCAATTTATTGCCATCTAAAGTTGCAACTTGATTTCCAAATTATACATTCTCTGAATTCTTAGAATTGTCTTAATTCATGTCATTAACCAGTTTAAACCGGTTTGAAACAATCACATGACTATCAGATTATGCATACATTGATATTTAGAAAAGCAATGAGTTTTTTCATCTCAAAATGGATCAAGCTCCAAAATTTTGTTCGCCAGCTAGAAAAATGTAAAATGAAAGTTTAAAAAAATTATCATTATATATATATATAAAGAGAGATGGGGGGAGGGGGTAGAGACAGACAGAGAAGTCTCGTGATTATTTCAAGCTGGTTAATGACTTAAATTAATTAAGATAAATAATAACTTTAAAAATAATAATGTTCTTGCATGATAATTTAAAATTTGCAATAGTTTTTTTTTTTTTTTTCATTTTTTTTTTTCAAATGCAAGTTATTATCATATTGTTTTTGATTGTACCATTTTAACTCAAAATTGCATGTTGATTGTCTCTATGGTTCATTCAAGTGAAAAAAAAAACTTACAGGAGTGAAGTGAAGTCTGTTACATAATTTCGTTAAATGTGACAGAGATTATCCACCTTTGTTAATCTCAAAATGCTATCCAAAAATTCAAGAACAAATAAAGTATTTTAGGTTTTACTTTAGCTGTTAGAAATAATTTATTGTGTAGACCCTTTATAAAATAAAAATTGCTTCAGTTTTTTTTATTTTTTTTTATTTAGATGCTTTGCTCTTCTGTTTTTATCTTTGACTTTGTATAAAGGTTAACATTTAGCAGGTATGTTTGTTGAAAGTATTTGATAAAATTTACTGTATTAAAATACTTTGAACTTTATTTTTTAGATACTTATATTGAATAGTTGCCTTTGATGACCAGCCAGTTCATCTGAGATACTGATTATGTTTAATTTCAATTAAATCATTTAGATATTACGTAATATCCATCAAATTCTAGTAATTAAAGCCATGTTATTTTAATTGTGTTGCATAAACTCTTTGTACATGAGCTTTTCTAATGGAAATACCAGTCCTATAGCATTATTAAAAATGTAAAGATGCTATTTATCTTTTTTCTAAATTTTGTGCGACTGTAATTTCGCTCGTATATTCACCTTATATAGATACTAAGCATAATTCTTCTTTAGCTTTCAACAATGAAAGAAAATTGCACAATTAAATATTTGCTGAAACAATTAAATTGGTTTAAATTTCAAAATAACAATATACTCTACTTTTGGAAATTAGCCATTTATATTTAAAAATGTCAAAATTCAGATATGTTTTTAATAGATATGAAATTAATATCATTGAAAAGATAATTTTTTAAACTTTAATGTGATATAAAAATTATTTTTGTGCTATAATAATTTTGGATTAATTTTACTTGATTTTCAATTTAAACTTTTAAAAAATAACTCCAAAGTATATATTTTTCCATGTTTTGTTGCTTTTGGCCAAATACCCTGGCCTGTAGTGTACCAACTTGAACACATTTATCTTTAATATTGACAGGAATTATGAACTATTTATGCTAATAGCATTTGCTTTGGAATGATATTGATGTATTTTTTCCCCAGAAATTGTTAATCATGACTAACCCGGCAATGAATGATGAAATACTGGACATCTTGTTTGATAAAGATGATCCACTTCTAAGAGACATTGACTGCTACATTGGTGATGATCTTACAGGCAATTTTGAACAGCTACACAATTCTCTATACCAGGTATTTGTTTTTATGGAGCTTGCGTATTAACTGATTAAGATTTTATCGACAAATGTAACAATTTAACAGTTATTTTCACCAATGGATTGCAGTTAATAGAAGTATTTTTATTTAAACAATTGAAATTCTTTTTAATATTTATTGCAGGATGGGGATTTGTTTTTGATCTATATTATTTTAATATTATGGATTTTAATATAAATTTATTTTTTCTCTTTATTTCAATTTTCTAACAATTTATTCATTGATTAATATTGCTAATATGTTATGTAAATGATGACTAGACCACATATATCTAGCCATCATTATATTGCTCGAAAAAATTCAACATCATTTCATTACTTGAAAGGATTGCAATGTGATAAAGTCTATGTGTAAAATAAGCTGTTGCTTCAGAGAAGTTACTATTTTTCTTAGTGTTATCCAATTGCTTACTTATGTTGTTTTTTCCTTTTGACTTTTTGTTAACATTTGCAATTGCTATTATAATTATATAATTTTCTTTATTCTTATTTTCAGCCAGAAGAAAATATCAATAACCCAGACTTCTGGAATGCTTTTTTAAAAGATGTTGCGAAGGACTACGAACTGGGAAAGACATCGAGTGAAAGTCATGAAACAGATACAAATTCTCACTATAGTGAAAGTTTATCACCTCAGAGTGCATCATCAGGTTCTGAAAACTCTGATTTCCCTGTCTTTATGGAAAGTGTTTCTGTAGATTCTGGAAAGAATTCTGAATCGTGTGTTGAATTGTATCCTGATAACCATGATTATGCTTGTTACAGTCCTCAACATGTATCAGAATCTTCCATAGATTTGGGTATGTTTCCTATTAAAATGCATACTTTGTTATGTTATGATTTATATAAGTACTTAAGGTTTAAAATTTGTCTTTTAAAAATTTCTTTTATCCTTTGAAAATAGCTTTTTGATGAAGAATTAATCAAATAAAGGCTGAATGAATTTAACACCCTTAAAAGTTTTTAGAAGACATATATTAGTATGCAAATAATATGCATTAGTAATAAATAATAGAACTAGTGAATAAAAATAAAAATATATTTATGTGGATCAAAAATAGCTTATTAAAACTACATTGTCAGCTTGACTAAAAGCTTAAAAGTAGAAGTAAATATAGTGCATTATTTGAAACTTATGCCAAACCTTCTAGCTAGAAAATTATTTATCGGGTAGTTAGGTTGAAGCCAGTTTTAAAAAAATTGCAATCCTGGAAGTTCATGAATTAAAATTCAATTCAATTTGAAACTGAAAGAATTTTATAAAAACTGACTACATATATCTAGATACAAAAGATAATTGATAAAAAAGAAGATTTCTGAAGTTGGATTTCAGTTGAGGTGTTGATAATGCTTGTTGAAAATCCATCAAAATCGTAAAAAAAGGGTGGGGGATGTTTTATTTTTTTAAAGTATAGTTAATACATAAATCTTTATCTTTATGCTTTTTTTATATAATAATAAGTTTTAAATTCAGAAATTTGTACTATGCCTAAAGAACATTAATTTTATATTTAAATTGTAGGTGCTGATATTATAGTGGTTACATCTGAAATTTCTACCACTGAGGACTCTAACCTGTCTTCTGTCTTAGTTCCTGAAAGTATAATTACAACCAAATCACAAGTAAATATTATTTTCTATTATAACGTTAATAAATTCTACTTCTTAATATAAGATAATTTTTCAATTTCTTTAATCCCTGAATATTAATTCCGTAGTCATGCTCTAAACTTTCTTGAGATATTGATTGTAACTACTTTGAAGAAGGCTGCCAGCTTTTCAGTATTGATGCCTTTGAATATTCATTATATCTTTGTCAGATTTTCCTATATCTTTGACTTAACCACATACCATTGGTAAGCTTTAGTGTTTATTATATGTCATTAATGAGTACCTATGAGAGTATTAGCATATGATCCTTGGAATCTGATATGTGGCTAATAAACAAACATTGATTTTCCAGTATTTTATAAACAAATGTTAAAATTGCTTCTTAAAATTATTTATTTAAAGGTTGAATAATAATATTTAAATTCCAATTTTATGGTAATAATTTATTGCATTCTAAACTTGAAGGGGGAAAAAAAACCCATTTAAGTAGTGAATTCTAAAATCATCAGTGTATCAGTGAGCATTCAATCAGTGAAATGTATCAGTGAGCATTCAATATCTTGTACAGAAATAAGCTTGTAATTGTTTATCATTATCTTGTACATTTCATTTTTCTCCTGTAAAGTAATGAATGATAAGTGTTTGTGTCGGAGTAGTGACTATATATTAACTTGAATGATATGTGGTTTTTGAACAATAGGAAGCTATGAAAACAAACTTTTTTCGTGTGTGTGTGTGCCAAACATGTATAATTTATGATTTATCTACTTTCAAATATGTCTGAATTGTGTTGTTTCTATAATCTTTTATAAGATTATGGGAAAATATAACATTTAAATAAAAGATTAACATTTAAATTTTATCTATTATTTTCTACTGGTATCTATTTATTTTTAATTGAAATTATGTAATATTTTTACAATTTTTCACTGAATATTGCATTGAATCTTATCTCTATAGTTGACAAAAAACAATTTTTGTGATAGAATTTTTACTTCTCTAAATTAATGCAGAAATTTTTAGATATATTTATTGGTAAAAGTGAAGTTTAATGTGCCCCTTGCTGTGCCAAAGATGCCAATAAAGATGGCGTCAAAATAAACAAACACTTCTGTGAAACAGTTATGGTTACCGCTTTATGCATTAAAATTATTATCTTTAGTGATAAGTATTGTAATTTTTATTTTAATCTGAGATTTATTTAATCTGTATATGAGATTTTAATTTTAATTTTTTTAATCTTTGGGATCACTATTACTGCTTATCTGAACAATTTTGAAGAAGTTTTTCTAACTGTCTGCACCAGTCTATTGTGTAAAGAGCAAAATTTAGAGCATGCAATGCCTGCCGGCATCTGAAGAAGGCACCGGGCAGAATTTTTAAACTTAAAAACATCTTACGGCTTTGCTAGTGGCGGGAGCAGGAACCTAGTAGCTTCGCTAGCACATTGAACATAAGGACTGTGTGGATAACAGGAACGGTACTTACGAACAAACATCCTTTCCTAACTTCATCAAATCGCAAATATATATATATATATATTCCACTCACCCTTCATCCATTATGCAGATTCAAAATACTTAATGCTATCCCATGCACCAGACATCCATTCTTGCACAATGAATTATCAAGAGAACCAACCGTTAGAGCATTAAAAGAACGGCAAAGAATTCCATTGCAGATGATTTTTAAACAAAGAATGCAGACAATTTCGTAAAGTAAGAATTCAGACGATTTTTTAAAGCGCATTCTTACAATTAAAAATTGTAAAAGAATATATATTTTGCTTTCGTATTCACATTAAAAATAAAATTGCAGTGTTTTATTAGTTGTGAAAAAACTAATAATAAAGAACAAAATTAAAATCTTTAATCAATATTATTTTTAATTTAACATTTTTCATAAAATAGTTGTAGTTCATGTACTACACAACCATTAAAAAGTTATAAACAAAACAGAATTAGGGTTGCTAGAAGAGTGTTCCGTTGGGTTGCCATATTGGGGGCAAACTCGGGGGGGGGCATTGATCTTCACTTTAACCTATTTGTTTTAACGAAGTGTTAAAGTAGTTGGGAAAAAATACTAAAGCTCTCCAAAAGAAATATTTTTTTATTGAATGTTCTTCTAAATTTCTAATACATCTTATTAATCTTGTAGCAGTTCCCCTTAACTTCCATCCTCCTGAAATTAGAGGAAGAAAGTTTTTATTTGCTAAATCTCAGTATTTTTGTGCATGCATCAGAAAATGTTTACTTAACCAATAAGAAGAAAGTTGAAAAGTGGAGATGTTTACATTGAGCAATGGAATGAATTTAGATTATTATTAGTAGGCGTAATAGTATCTCATCTTTCTATATACGGCAACTTAGCAAAATATATTTATCAAAAAAGGCTAATCTCAGGATCCTGGACCAAACAGTAGCTTCTTTGTATTGCTTTTCAAAACAAAAATTTTTACTTATCATTCAGGTCGAGCTTAATTCTTTTGCCAGATAGATGCAACCTTTCTTAAGCTAGATTTACATTTGAGTTTTTCTTTTAAATGGGAAATCATGTGACCTGAGATCATGTGATATTTAATCCCACTCATAAGTTATTACTGATTTATTATATCTGGAATTAACAGCATTGTGGATTTTGTTCATTTGTAATCTAAATATTATGCCTAGTTCCATCTAAGTGTAAATGTAATTTTATTCTAAACAAATTATTATACTGTTTTCCTGTAAAATAGAAGGGTAGCAATTAATAAACTATTTTCAATTTTGTAATTTAATGGCTAATAATTATTCATATTTCACCTTTTTCTATTTGAACAGTATATAAATGCACTTTTGTTATTGAAGAATTTTAAATTTTATAAAAGCATCCAGTAGTTAGTACACAAATGTTCCTCAAATAAGACATTTACATGTATAGCACGCTGGCTTGATTATTTTGAGTGAATCCAAAAGTTTTGATTAGGGAAGGATATATTATAATCTGGCTGATTATAAAAATCAAATAATTAATATGAAATTCAGCAGCATATATAATCATCATATTTGCATCAGATTTAGAATAATCTGATGTAAATATGATTATATATGCATCTGTATAATTAACAAAATCAGATGATCGATGCACATTTGATATAAATTTAAGGTTTCATTGGTAATAAAAAATAATTAAAAGTTGTAAAATTTTAACTTTTTTTAGTCCGTAATAATTTCAAATTCAAATTGTAATACATGAGTTTTAGTCTTATTTAAATTCTGTTTTTATGATTTTTAGTATCATATTTATTTTTGCTGTATCCTTATGTTTAGAAATCTGTTAGTACTGGAAGGAAGAAAAGGAATTTGGGAGATGACATAAGTCTCTTTGATTCTGTAAGTTATAGATCTGACTAATTTAAAGATTATTTATATTTTTATTTTATTCTTTTATTACTAAAATTTTAAAGACACATCTAGGCTATAATGATTGAAAATTTAAAGGTTTTAATTTTTATCATTTTTAATGTCGAAGATGTAATAAATAAATACCACTTTATTTATTAATCATTGTAAGGTTACATTGATTAATATATGTAATTGTATAAATAATTAGAATGGAGAATGAAGGGTATTCAATCTGGTTTATTTACTTATTTTTCTGTTTATGGTTGGAAATTATAAGATTGTTCTTGAAATTAACCTTTATGTCAATATAATTAAACTTTAAATTAATATTTACTTAAATTTTAATCTATACTGTAGACTACAATTTGGCACTTCTTAAATCTAACCTCTTAAAAAAAAAAAAGTCCAGTGTTTCCAAATGGGCAAGTAGGAAATATTGAAGATAAAGCATGTCACTGCTTGAGGATGGTCAGTAACATGGCACAACATACACAATAAGCTACTGCTGAGATTTAAAATTAAATTATGTTTTGTAATGTATAGTATTGATTTTGTATATTTTTGTAATATAGACTTTTTGTATTAAAAATGCATGGGTTCACCCCCTGCCCTTTCTTTTTATAAAATTAAACTTCTGCTAATTTGGCTGTGCTCTGGTCTGATATTTGTCATATTACTGAAAGTTTATGTAATTTCAGATCAAACAAGGGTTATCAATATATGATTTTTTTTTTTTACTTTACAGGAAGAAAAAATTATGCATATCTGTATTTAAAAGCATTCATAGTATATATACAGTGGTGGTTAAAAGTGTCTACATTTTTTTAAAGTTTCATGTTTTTCAACCTTGCATGCTTGTGGAATATATTAATTTTCACTTAAATACAAATGTTTAGATATCATATTGAAGGTAATTCAATGTAAAATTTAATAACAGAAACAGTATTACAATATTTGTATTACAAAAAAAAGTTATGCTCATTATAGTAGAACAAAAAAAATGAATCAAAACACAAGTCGTTTTGAATAATGACGTGTTTTGTAATAAAAGCGTACTAGCCAATCAAAACACTGTTCTGAGGACCCATCAAATGTCTGTAACTATAATTTAGGTTATTTGGATGGTAAAAGAGTTATTGTTGTGGAAATGTTTTGTGGAATGATGCATACTAGTACAATTAAATAGAGTATTGCTGTTTTTGAATATTTTAAGTCCTTTTTTTTAATTAAACTAATTTTAAACAAACAACACCAACAAGAAGAACTGATTGGACATCTACAAAAAGAAGCCGAATTGTCATATTGAGAGAAAATGGCTTCTCTTATGCTGAAATTGCAAGACAAGTTGGTGGTTCAGTGACTTGTTCTGGTGTACGAAAGTTCTGTCTACGTTATGAAAAAACGAAATCAGTGGAAAATAAGGCCAAATCAGGCAGAAAAAATACACAACTGCTACTTCCGATAGAAAAATAAGACGGCTATGCCTTCAAGATAGAAAAATTTAATCAGATGCCATTAGATGTGAAATGAATGCAGCGCGTATTGCAGTAAGTTCAAGAACAAAAAAAAAAAAGGAGGTTATCTGGATTTGGACTACAAGCTAGAAATCCAAGGAAAAAACCATATTTAAATCAAAAGCAACTTGAAAAACGAGTTAACTGGTCAAAAGAACACATTAAATGGTCAGAAAATCAATGGAAGCAATTAATCTGGAGCGATGAGACAAAAATATCGCTCTTTGGTAGTGATGGTAGAAGATATGTGAGACATAGAGTAGGTGAAGCGCTTCATCCTGATTGCATTGAAGCAACTATAAAAACAACAACAAATGCCATGATTTGGGCATGTATGTCTGCAGATGGTGTGGGCCGAATTCAAGTGATTGATGGCATCCTGAATAGTAAAAAATACCTCGAAATTGTCCTGGAACCAAAATTGATACCTTCCATCAGGGATTTCTTCCCCAACAAAGCACCATTTATTTTTCAGCAAGATTCAGCTCTATGCCACACAGCAAAAGTATGCAAAGCATGGTTTCAAAATAAAGGCATAGATGTATACCATGGCCAGGAAACAGCCCTGATCTCAATCCAATTGAAAATTTGTAGCGACGTTTGAAAATTCTTGTACGAAAAAAAACGTCCATCCAATAAAAGACAGCCTATTGAATCTATAATTGATTCTTGGCATCATGTGATTACGAAAGATGAACTCCAAACACTCGTTCACTCGATGAAAAGACGCTGTGAAGCTGTCTTAAAAAATAAGGGTTATCCTACTAAGTATTGATTGTGTAAGTATCACTTTTAAAAAAATGCAAATCTAAGATAGATCTTATTAAAATGAGCATAACTTTTTTTGTAATAGAGATATTGTAATACTGTTTTTGTTATTAAATTCTACATTAAATTATCTTCAATTTGATACATAAACATTTGTATTTAAGTGAAAATTAATATATTCTACAAGCACGCAAAGTTGAAAAACATGAAACTTTAAAAAAATGTCCACACTTTTGGCCACCACTGTATATATATATTTGACTAATTATAAAATTTGACATAGTTCATACTTCCTTTGTATTTAATTGTATTAAAATCAAACAAGCTGATAAATATTGTGCATAATTTGAAATTTTTTTTTTCATATTTGTATTTTTTTATTTATTCATTCATGGAAGTGTTTTGGAAAAAATAAATGAACATAGAATTATTTTATATTTTATCAAGCTTTTCAAACTGTGTTAAAATTTATTGATTTATTTTTTATTTTATTGTAAATTAAACTGCATTGTTGTGATTTTAGACTTCAGACACTTTGCACTTAACAGAAGAGGAAAAAAAATTAATGAGAAAAGAAGGCTTACAGATTCCAACTCATCTCCCACTTACAAGAGTAAGATTTTAAAATGTTCTTTTGCAGTTGAAATTATTTATTAAATGTGATCACATAATTGGTTTTATTTTGTGAAAGGTTACAAATATCATTTTAGTTTTTATACTTCATGTGTTTCTTAAATTCAAGTTGTGATGAAATAGTTAAAACAAATTGAAATATAGTGTAATGAAATAAAAAAAAATATTTAATATATTTATCTATGATGAAAGATAATTAGCAATACATTTTATAATTTATGTAATTAAATTAACTCTGTGTTTAAGTATTTTTATTTTATTTGGGTCATCATTTTTTTAATGTAATAACTAAAATTTAAATTTCTAATTTAATCTTAGTATGTTGCTTTTTTTGCAACATAAATTTTTGAAATTACAAAGTTTAATGAAATTCTCTTTTCTTTATATAAAAATATGAGCACACACTGTTTAAAATATATTGTTACAAAAGTACAAACAATTTTTCCAGGCTGAGGAAAGAGAACTTAAAAGGATTCGAAGAAAAATTCGAAATAAGGTATGTAGCTACATTTATTTTTTTCCTTTTAAAAAAAGGTAATGAATTTTTTCCTAATATACTTTTTTTTATGAATTCATATAGTTCTTGCTACCATAATATTTTTATTTAATCACATTCTGTATCGTATCTTGTTTTGAAATTATAAAGGAGTAGTTTTAATTTTCATGTGTAATATTGTTACATCTTTCATTTCTACTAGCAATCTGCTCAAGAAAGTAGAAAACGCAAAAAAGATTATATTGATGGCTTAGAAAACAGGTATTGTTCTCATTTGAATACCTAATGAAATTTTAAAAATTAGAAATTAATATTAAAATTGTTTAATATAATTTTATTCTTTTTATTTTTAGAGTAAAATTATGTACTTCTGAAAATGTTCGTTTACAGAAAAAAGTTCAAACATTGGAAAGTCAACAAAAGTAAGAATTGTGCATTGATATCATAACTTATTTTTCATTTATTTTTAACATTTATGAAACAATAAAAAGCAGTTCCAGAGAAAGATTTCTGTGATGTGTTATTTTATTAGAATGTTTTAAAATTAAAAAGCACTGAGTGAAATTTGACAATCATTTTGTTGAAAGGAGGTATCTGTAAATTGGAATTGTCTGAGATAAAAAAGAAATTCAAAAAATGTATTTAAAACAAATTTTGAATACAGAATTTAAAAATACTTGATAAATTTATAGATGAATAATCATCATTTATCAAATGTAATATGCTAAACAGCAAAAAGAGTAATTAAATATTTAAAATCAAATTTAATTGCTATAAGAGAAGGATTTATATTTGAATTCCTAAATATTTTAATCTTGGGTAGTAGCCAATTTATAGAATCCATTCTAAAATGTAATTAATCATTAATGCGCAGCTTTTTGTATTTGTTTTTGTCAAATGCAAAAAATTTCAGATAAATTAATAATTAAGAAGAATCTTCTATAATTGATAACTTGGCTACATTGGTTTTTGTCCAGCTTTTTGGAATGAACTTTAAACAGTTGAACCCATAATCATTCCAATTACATATATACTATAGATGTACTTTGTGGAGTTTATGCTTAAATTGTAAAGAATATATATATATATTAATACTCTGAAGTTATATAATAATTGGAGCTTATGAGAGTTACTTAGGTTAGAGTGTAGCTTTATATTTGCAGACTAATTAATTGGAGGAAAGACTAAAAAATAACTGAAGAGAAACTATGGTATAAAGCATGTAGTTTTCATACACATGGATACAAAATAGGACATGTTAAAAATATTATGTAATTAAAAGAATTATATTGCTAATGATGGCTTCATTACATCTGAAGCCCATGTGACAATTTGACAACTTTTTCTTCATAAAAATTATTTCCTAGCAAAAATACTGTTTTTTTTTTTTTCTTCTTTTTTTTCCCCTATTTCTTTCCTCTTCTTTTTTTCCTATTTTCTTTCCTATTCCTATTTCTTAGAATTCATATCTTTATTGCTTCCCAAAATTTGCAATCCTTTATCTGACTGAGACCAGACCATCTATCAGCATTTCAATTATTGTTTACTTTTGGCTCTGAACTGTTGGCTCCTATATTATTGATATCCTCATACATCTTTACAAACTCCTTAACTTTCAGCTATTTGCTGTTTGAGTCCAACAGTTCACTGGCATTATTGGTGTCAATTTCCATGTGTAATTAATTGCCTTGCAAAATAGTCAACTTTTTCTGTTATGTAAACATTCTTGAAAAATAAAAGAACAATTTTTATTTTTATTATTTATTTAAACCTCTGAATTTTGCATTTATATCATATTCTGATATGGAAAATATTTTAAATGGTGTGGAAAAAATAAAGGGCCATGCAATTTTGATTTTACATTATTCAAGACATTCCTATATATAATTTTATAAATCTCTCTGTAATTTATTGATAGCTAAATAATTAAGTGTATTGTTTTGAAATGTGATAAATTGACCTGAAAGGAGGCTTTTGTCTTCCCTATTCCAAGGACTAGGGCATAGAGTTGCAATTAGATTTGGGGTGGGTGGGTGAATAGTTGTTTTTTAGTATAAGTAATTGTAGCATAAATTGAAATTTCTATTATTGTTTTGAAGTTTAAAAAAATATTTGGGAAGCATCAGTCAGAGTAATTTAAAACAATTTTTAAAAAGTAAAAACAATTTTATTTGTATTTACAAATATTACATTACTCAAACAAGACTCGTATGCTATATTTATTAAGGATATTGTTAAATTTCTTTGCATATATCAAGTGACATCACTATTTTCCAATTTTTAAAGGAAATGGATGATTTTTCAAATTAAATTATTTTTATTACCCATACAAAGAAATTTACACTTATTCCTGTAAAATATCTTTAATAGAAATTATCTTTGAAAGTCAGTGTGCTTTGTATGAAATATCTTTTTTTCATCTTTGATCATTTATTTTTTGCACAATATTTCAATAAATTTCTATAATACTGATGTTTACCTGGTTTTAAAGATTTTTAAATGAATATTTTTAAAGAACCGAGTAGTTATATTATTTGATTATAAAGTAATACCCAAACAAAACTTTCTTTCATGAGATTTGTTTATTTTTAGGTCTTTGCTTGATCAAATTAAGCATCTTCAGTCCATAATTGCAAATTCAACAGGAAAGCAAGTTCAAACAAGCACATGTCTAATGGTAATTTTTTTTATATAAAATAGCATAAATGTGAATTACGATGCACAAAATTGTTTTTAATTATTTATGTTCTGTCTCCCTTACTGGATATGATTTTACCTTTGAATAAAAAAAGGTATTTTGAAAGTGTACCTTAAATATATAAAACAACTATTCATATATTTCTTGATATTGATGATTTGTGATTCTGGGTTATTGAACTATAAATATTTTTTTTAAATAAAAATTACTGTAAAAGAATATAAATGTTGCAAATAAAAACCTATGTAAATGCAAAGTGTTATAATATAGATATATTAACAATTCATTTGTTTACTATACAGATAACTTCCTTTTAGTATGTCTTAAGGAAGCAAAGTAAATAATTCAAATTTCTTTTGAACCTGATTTGTTTGCACATTTTAAGAAAGATTTTCATAAAGAATGATTTTTTTTCAATGCATTATAACTATTTGTACAGGTGGTTATCAAAATAATTAAAATGCATTAGATAATAAAGAATCCTTTATTAGTATGATGTAGGACTGCTTTTTGCATGTAATACAGCTTGAATTCGCCTAGGAATCGATTCATACAAGTGTTGAATAGTGTTTAGAGGAACATTGTACCATTCTTCCTGGAGATATTGTGAAAGTTCTGGGAGATATATATTGATTCCATATTGAATGCTCTAAAACAGACCATAACGGCTGAATTATATTGAAGTCAGGTGATTGTTCAGGAAAAGGTAGACATTTAACTTAATCCTCATGTTTATCAAAGCATGATTGGACAACTCTCGTTGATGGATAGAGTCATTATCATCCGGTTCACATCATAGGATGGGCCTGGTCAGTTAAAATTTCTCTATACTTCTCCTTAGTGATCCTTCCTTTCAGGGTTATGATTGGTCCATCAAAAACCATGACATGGCTGCCCATGCCATGACAGATCCACCTCCATGCTTGACAGCTGGAAGAAGACAATCACAATCATATACTTGTAGAGGGTCCTCCAAACGTGCACCTGTTTTGCCGTAGGGAAAAATGTGAACACAATTCGTCAGATTATATTATTTTCTTCCACTTATCAATCGACCAGGTTTTCCGAGTGTAACACCACTATATATGATGTTTACCATTAACATCTGTGACAAGTGGCTTGGGAATTGCTGCTTTGCCATAAATGTTCTGTTTATAAAGGTGCCTTCTAACTGGAATCACTGAAACTAGAGAATCCAGATGGGTGTTGAGCTCTGCGGTCACTTTTATTGCAGTTGTTCACTTTTTAGACATTACAATCCGCTTCAATACCCATCGGTCTCTTTCACTGAGCTTTTATTTATTTTCTTTTTTTCTAACCACTATTTTGCTTTGCTGAGCTTGTCTTGCTGCGCTTTGTGTGCGCTTAGACACCATACCTCTAGAAAGGACTAAAAGTTGCGATGTTTCAGTCGCACTTGCTCCTGTTACACAGGCTTCTACAATTTGCCCTCTGAAAATCTGTGAGGTCCAACATTTTATGCTTTTGAAAAAAAATCCAAGAATTACAGAACTTCAATAAAGCTAATGTATATTATCAGAATATATAATTGCTATTTATAAATAAATAAATAAATAAAAACTTTTTGCTATTATATTTTAATGTTTATGAAGCATACTCAAAAATGTCACTTTTATTCACAGGTGTTTCCATTATTTTGATAACCACCTGTATCTATTAAAGACATATTTTTAATTCACGAATTATCCATAATATTACATTAATACTTAAGTTCCAAAAAATTTGCTGTTGAGCTCTTTGTATGGACATCTGTTAAATTTATTTCTGATATTTTTTCATTTATTTAGTTTTTTCATGAAGTTGAACTTTTTCAATCTTTTATGTAATTTGATTTTTTTTGTATCTTTGATTTATTGCTGATTTAGTAAATGCCTCAAACATAAGAGAGATAGAAATTTTACTTTGTACAGTGTAAATGTGGGATATAAATTTCCCAACCACTTTAACAGAATAAATAAATAAAAAAAATCATTCATAGTTTTAAAATAAATTTTAAATATAATGACTAAATATTTTTAGGAGCATACCTTGTGAAATATTATACAGTTATCCAACCTTTTAACACATACATATCTTCAAATTCGGTTGCAAATTCGTATACAATGAGAAAAATACTTTTGACACGTAAATTAAAAGATTATTAATGAGTTAGTTCTTAATTTAAAAGATGTATAAAGTATCTTACTCACTTATTGTAAAATAGTTTTTACAGGATTATTAACAAAAAAACTTTTAAATTATTTTTTAGGTCCTTATCGTATCATTTGCATTACTTCTACTGCCAAGCCTTTTTCCAAATTCTTTACAATCAAAACTAATGTCTCCTGTTAAGAATGAAGCTCCACCTGGTGAGTTTTGTTTATTTAAGCTTAAATATTGTGTAACTTGTTATTTAGGTTTCATACATTCTTATCTATATGGTTTTAAGAGAAATAAAATTTACCATATTTAGGTAAAGATATTTCTATAAGCTTTATTGTAAACTTGTATGCAGAGTTTATGCAATATTTATGCAATAGCATGCAATATTTATTATTTTTTCAAAATAATTTTTTTTGTCTTGTATTAAACATTTTAATATGTTTAAATATCAATTCAATTGAATTTTTTACTGTAGTTGCTGGTTGATAAATTTTATGTGATATAATATAATAATTTGATAAATTTTATGTCATATAATATAATAATTTGAAATGTGTTCTAATGTTGTTCACATGTTTGTCATAAAATGCAATATTTATTCAGAGCCAAAGATTATGCAAGATGATTATGATGTATAAACACACAGATTAATTATGGATTAAGTTATATTGCAGATTTTTTATTATTCTGTATTGATATTTTATTTTGCAGTATTTGTGTGTATATATTATTTAAATGTTCAACTTGTGTTGCAAACTTATTGAAGTAAACTAGATATTATCTTCAAGTTCAAACAATCTTTTAAAAAAAAAATCACTTGCATTGGCAAATACATTAAACTTACTCAGTTTAATGTATTTGAAGTTATTAATGTTGAGTCTAAACAAGTTGAATGATTTACTATCAGAATAATGCATTTGCATATATTTGTATTATTTTCATTTTACAATCAATCTAAAGCTTCCCTTCCCATTCTTATTGAAAAGTATGCATATTTGCTAGATTTTTATTATTATGAAAGTGATGTTTTTTGTTCATAATTTTACCTTCATTTAAAAAAATTTTTATTATGAAGTTAAGCCTTTTGCAATAAAAAGAACAAAAATTCAATTTTTTTTGTTGTGCAGATTTTTTTAATGTCATTCCTGATTCAAATTGCTTTTGAAGTAGAAGTTGTTTAAAAGTGCCTTTTTTAAGTGATACTGTCAGACAGCCTTTGCAGATCTAAATATTAATTTCATTTTTATTTTACAGGATCGTCTCGTGTTCTGCTATCTTCACAAGATATGGAATCTAATAATGTGGAAGTTAAAGGAAATGGAGAACACATCAACAAAAGCCAGGATTACATGATTATTCCAAGAAAACCAGAATTCTTTGAAGAAGCCCATCCCCCAATGTTCAAGGGCTTTGAGGAACCTGATTTGAATCCTCCAAAACGATTTCGAGTCTCCCCAAAATATGAGATTCCATCTCCTGGCTATCATACAGATGAAGATGGTACCCTGAAGCAAAATGAAAGCAATTACATCCAAATTCAGGATACTGGGCACATAAATAGAAAAGTTGTTTTTAAGTAGAGATTAGTTGTTGAAATATGTTTGTGATGTTTTTAATTATTTACATTTATTTTCATATGTTGGTTGGGGAGTAAGAAAATGCATTGTTTTGTGTTGCTGCAGGGGTTTTTTTGCAAGTTTCAGTTGGAAATTATTGTTATGCTATTTGTTTTGTTAAGATTAATTTTTGGATAGAGAATTCGGTTATGTTAAATGGTTTCTATTTCATTTTATATCAATTTATGAACTCTTCAAATATTTCAAAATTTATATTGTTTTACGTATTGAAATATTTGTCTATTAAATATTATAATATATATAAAAAAAAAATTGTACAGTCATTCATTCTTTGAATGTATTCATGTTTATTTTTATGATTTTTTTCGCCTTCCCCTGGGATCATAACTTTATTGTTTATTAATCATATGTTTATGAAAAAACATTATTTAAACATATCCATTGGATAGTGACATCATTTAAAGTAATAACATCAAAATCAATACTGTTGTTGTGTGTTGTATGAAGCATTAAAGAAATCACAAAGCAATACTTTATAAACACGTATATTTTCAGTAGCATAGCTAAGGAATTATATTTGATATGAGGTACAATCTTTTATTTCTGTTTAATATTTACAGTAAGTAATTTAATGAACTCATTGGAGCATGAAATTGTCCATAATATTGAGTTACATTAATCATTAGGCTTTGCACTAATATAAATATATGTAATAAAGAATATGTTTGAAATTATATTTTATAAATTAAAGTCAGATATAAAATTATGTGAAGTATTTAAAATAAATACTTTATTAGTAACAAAAAAATATTTATAACTGCGTATTAGAGAATGGGAGATTCAAAATAAGAGTCAGATTCTCCCTATAAATTCCATAGTCCATTGATTCAAAGTGTTATATATAATATGTATGATGAATTCTAATTGCTAATCAGATGTAATGTTAAATATATGATCCTGAGATTTTTTTTGTCTATGACCTTTCTGAAATTCTGTTTCTTTTAATCCTGTACTATATAAATTAACATATATTAATCATTTTCCTCTTTAGATATTTTATCAACAAAAAATGTTATTGGATTTCATTATTGCCTTTATTTATACTTAGTTTACCATCTTCTTACATAATTAAATAAATCAGAATTTATATTGATATTTTCCCCCCTCCTGCCTTGACTGTGATTATGAAATTAAGTTTACCACTTTTTTTATTCAAACAGTATTTTATTATTCTTAATGAGGGAAAATATTATTCTTCAGACTATTATGTATTAGAATGTTAACAAGTTAAGTTGAAAAGTTGGCAATTTCATTCCTCTTTCATAGCAATAATATTACACAATGAGTTGTCAAACAAAGTAATGTGATTACTATTGAATGAACGGAAGAAAAGGCATTTGTTTGTGTTGCTGAAGGGTCTTTTTTGAAAGTTTTAATTTCATTTATTGTTATGCTATTTGTTGAAATTAATTTTTGGAACATTCTTTTTTCATTATGTCATTTATGATATATTTTGTCATAATAATTGGTGCTTTTACATTAATTAGGGCCAATAGCATATGTGCTTTGTTACATAAAAGTCTGGAGAAAAAATTTGTTAAAAGAAGGTTACAAGAATGAGAAAAATATGAAAATCATTATATTATTCTCTTTGAAATCATATTTTTTTTTATAATGACATATTAATATTTAACACTTTCAACGCTACCGACGAGGTATCTCGTCTTTCAAATATTTCTAATTGCAGGTTTCTGTGGGCTAAATCTTCAGTTATGTATTAGAAAGTTCAACCTATCTCAACTGGCATAAGGGACAAGTTTTAGCCCAAAGAAGCCTGTAATTGGAAGTATCTGAAAGATGAGATCTCATTGATAGCGTTGAAAGTGTTAATGATTTTGAGGCAAGTTAGAAAAAGAATGCTGCTATATGTGCATTCTTTATGTCATTATCCCAAATTTACATTGAGATGAAAGAATATTTGAGCAATTATCTTAGAAAAATTGTGCCTCCAAGTACTTGTGGAACCATTTTGTTCCACATGGATTTTGGTATAGGTAAAATACTTAGTAAAGAAAAGTAAACAAGAAATTTATTCAAATTTATTGTGAGTTCATAAATAAACCTAATCCTTATTTAATAAATAAGATGCATAGTTTATGTTATTTCTAATACATGATATAATGCTTTCATTTTCATGCCAAGGAGAGTTTTTATTCATGAAGTCATTGTTATGTTATTAACGTATATTCATTAACTTTTCTACTGTACTATTTTGTTCCTTTTATTATTCTTTGGATAAGTGTTTTAAGTTTCTTCCCTCTTAGTTGAGCTAGAGGTAATAGTTTCTCAAGATTTTACTTAAGTCATTAATTTGTTATGTCAAATAGAAACTAGTTTTAAAATGTATTTTCTAGTAGTATTTCATGTATACCTTTATGTTTTTAGATTTATTATTCTTGTATATGATGACATGTTTTCTGTTAAAACTATATGTGATATTAAAATGAAAAATTATATTTTTTGAAAGGGCAGGAAAAAACAATGCAATAATTCTGTAGTCTATTTTTATATAGAAAATATTATTTGTATTACTGTTGGCTATGTGTCAGAATAAAATTTTGTCTACGTGAAAAGTAAACATCTTTTAGTACAAGCATTGAATATTTTCTAATTTTTTTCTCTTATATTTTACATAGTGCCATCATTTTTCATTTAAAGCTGTTCTTTAATTCTGGAAATCATAGGTAGTTAGTTTCACTTCTTTTCCATTGCTGATTTTTGGAATTTAATTTTCCAAAATTTTCGAACAGCTTAAAAAATTTATTAAGTTTATTTTTTCTGTTTATCTTGAAAATTTTACTATTGCTACTTCAATATAATGTATATAGATGAATCATCTTTATTATTTTAAACAATTTATATTTATATGGTGCTTTAAGAATTTTCCTTACAGCTTAAAGGAATATGTTATTTGCTTTTGTATGCACTTTTGGTGATCTTGAAAATCAAATGATAAATATCAAATTATGAACTGAAGTGTGAAAAAATGAGAGTTGAGCATCTGTTGGGCTGTTATTTACTCACCAAGTATAGATTGTGACCTCACAATTGCATGGATTATTTTTTATTAATAAAATAGCTTTGTTAGCATTCTCTATGTGTGGTATTTATTTAATATCTATAAACTCAGCTTTATAATTTCATGTTGAATTTCCATTTCACATTTTTCACAGAATTGTTATTTTTTGCACTGATTTTCTTCTCCGTGCATCATGTATTTTCTTAGTATAAAGCTTTATTTATCATTCAAAAAGTTTTTTAAAAAATAGTTATGGTATTCTCAATAAAGTATAATATTTTTAGTGTAATTAAATACCAAAGTTGTACTGGTTTATACCATACTATATATTTGTTTTATTGTCTCTTATGCAAAGCAAAAATATTGTAATTAAGAAAGGGGGAAAAATCAATTCTGATGAATTTCCAAGATTCAGATCTTCTTTTGTCCAAAAAAAAACACGCTTTTGAAACTATGTCCATGCACAATAACTTAAAAATGCTTTGAGCTAGATTGTTGTAATTTGACGTATGGACTTCACACCAAATTTATATATTTCCATTAAATTTTTGAACGAAGTGCGTTTAAGGATGTTTGTCTCTCCAAGTATAAGGGAACATGATAACTGCAAAACTTAAAAGTACTTGATAGATAAAATTTTGCATATGGGCTTTACATCTAAAATGTTAATCCAGATTAAATTGGGAACCAGATTTGACAAGTGGTTGATCGGTTTTAGGGTTTTAGCCATTTGTTATTGAGTTTTGCATGTTTGTAAGTACTATAACTTAAAAACACCTTAACTTAATTAAGTAAATGTAATTCGGTATATGATCTTGTGATTACATTTGTAGTTCTTTGTCAAATTTTGGTTTCTATCGGTCGTAAGAAAAGGCATGTAAAGTAGATATTCGATTTTCTGTTATTTGTGCATCAACCACTTAACAGCAATTAATCATCAAAAATCGTGTGCACTATTCACGCCGAAGATTGATTTTTCTTGATAATTTCCGTCATTGCTAAGGCATTTAAAAAATCTGCGTGGTTTAAGTATCCTAGCCTCTATATGTTTGTTTCTTTTAATCCATTGAAGGTTGGTAGAGGAGTCAGTTCCAAAACATATTTTTATATTTCCAAGCTTCAAATTCTCTTTTACGTATTTAACAAATTTAGAGCCAATGCAACAGGCAAGAAGTTCCATTCTTGAAATAGTATTGTATTTTCAGAGGAGATATTCTGGAATTAGTGGCCAATAGTTGGACGATGGTATTAATGAGTTGTATGATATCTGACAATTACTACTATATGTTAAATGCCATTAGTTTTGCAAAATATATGTAAATTTAAGTCTGCATTAAAACTACCAAAAATTCGTTGTGGAATTTTCGCAAGATGCAACATTTTTATATCGCCTAACCACATAAGAAATTTTTTTTTATGTCCGGATCCCTATTCATTTTTGATTTCCAGCTATCTTGTAACAATATTTTAGAACACACTGAGACAAGATAAGTGAATCCAATTGAATAAAAATTCTATTGACGAATGATAATACCACGTCACTCAATTACTTCTGTTGGTGCTATCATTGTCGAAGTAATACAAAAACGCACGTCTTCTGATCTATTCCACCAAAGGCCTAAATCAGGAGTTGGTTTGGAATTTTCGATGTTTGGTGAATTTGCTTCACTAGTGAATTTTCAGCCTGTAAGATCAACTTAGCAATTGATATCTTTAATGAATTTCTGTAGTTCTAAATCTACAGAAGTGACGCAATTGTCAACACAGAATGAATTCTTCAACTTCATAGCAGTTCTTCAAGACGAAAAGCTATATATTGGTTTAAACGATTATAGGTGGCAGTATCAAGCAAAAACGGACTACGATTCAATCCAGAAACTACTCTTGTGTGCCGATAAATTCTATTCGAATTTCGGTTTTCATTCTTCCACCACAGAAATTTCAAGTACTTCCGATCTCCGTTGACAACAGATATCTAAAATAAAAAAGTGTGTGTGTGGGGGGGGGGATTATGTCTACACAACATCAACTTTCTTGTCTTGAAATCTTAAATGGTATCCTCTGTAACAGATTTGGTCCTTTCATCAAGCAATCATTTAGTGATAAATTATCTCACGACTTGCAAGAATCGTTGAAGAATGGTCGGACCTTTGTAGCGTAAAATTGATTTCTCGCACTTCTCGGTGGGGAAGACCAGGACCTTCAAAAGACTTTGATAAAACCTTCCTTCTACCATTCTTTAAAAATAGAATTGTAGATTTCAAACTAATTTTTTTAATCGACTTCTTGCTAGCATAAATGAAGCTTTTTCCAGCGACATCTCTTTTGCTAGATAATTCGTCTAAATTTCGCAACCAGGGAAATTTAATCACATATCTTCCATTTTTTTCCAATCTTTACTGTTCTCGAAAAATAATCAAAAATATCCTTTTTCAATTCCTTGGAAATTTTCGTTTTTCAGGGATCTATAACTCCAATGGTTTCTAATTTCTATAAATCTGAAATGCCATAATTTTCAGCTAAAAGAGACGGGGAAAACTTTCTGTGGACACCAACCTTTAATTTTTCCCTAATACTCCAGCCTAGATGGGTTTCTACAGCAACAAGATCAGATAGCAAGAGACACATATTTCCTGTGAAAAGGTTCCCAGCATAATCAACAGTTCTATGGGCCATAAGCTTTCCTGACGTCAGTGGGTTGTATAATTTTATTCTGTATTCCATAATCTATTAGCCTTCTTGTGTTCAAGGAATGAGTCCACAAATGACTTGTGGATTCAAAACTTGGATCTCACAAGAAATTTTTTCTTTAAGTTACTCACCAATTATTTATAACATTTATGTTGTTTTATGGAACTGACACTAATAAACACTACATCTGTTAAATTTTCACTTCATGCCACAATAGTTTTCGTTTCGTTGATTGTAGACCTCTGAGATCCAGTATCAAAAAATTCTCTAACAGTTTTGCTTTCCTCACCGGTCTTAATTTGTGTCAATAATGTTTGCAAAAGGATTTCTGGTTGATATTGATTTGCCAACATTATATTTTCATTGCTAGATAAGTTTTCTTCAGTTTAAGGTTTTATGTCATTCGTTACTTCAGAACACATTATAGTACAGTGTTTTTTCTGACACATCATACATCGAACATTAGTCTTACAGGATCGGGAATGGTATATGACTTTTAGGTATAAAAAAAGAAGTCATACTCTTTAAAATGTCTTGCTTTTCTGCCAAAGACATTTTTTGATCGTTGAAACAGTTTCATCCATTATGAGCCTTACTGCAGAATATACCAAAAAAAAAAATCAATTTTTTGGATTCATATACTAAGTTATTTGCAATCTAAAATTATATTTCGATTTCTTTATTTTTCTTTTCGATTCAAAGATTTATTTTATTTAAAGTCAGATGTTGCTAAAGAAATCCTTACTTCCCTTTTAATTTCCGCTCGAATAAGCAATAATAAATGATAAGTTATCTCTATATCAATTTTTTCTTCTTTTTTTATAAATCACCAGATTTCGTCACCAGACTGATAATAAATTAAATGCCAAATACTCTGTATGAGATACTGAAAATTATCTTCATCGTCGATGCTGACATCCTCTGAATTCTGCAAAACTGACCCCAAAAGCTTAACAATCTTTTATTTCCCCGCTGAATTCAGAATTTTATTTTGTGAAGTTTCAGTTTTGTTTATAGGCCTACTTATATTAATATTCTTACTGATGTAAGAATTTCACATACAGGAAAGGAATGTTCAAAATAAACTTTAGCTCGAGCTCAAGCAATATCTAATTTTTCCGATATTCTTCAACTTTTTCGTATTCCACGTCATAATTGTCGGAATTGGCATATATCAATGCATTGCAGCATATATTATCATCCAATTCTGCCAAATTTGTAGAATTTTTTTAAACATGAAAATTTTATTTCAATATTTTCTCCATTTATTTCATTCTTATTTAAAGTCATTATTAATTCATTACAAAGCTTTGTAAAGTTTGTTCTGACTGGACTTTGCTTCATAATTAAAATATCTATAATTTCAAAATAAAGGATATCTCAGAACGAACGTTTCTTACCTTAAAATCAAATCTCTTATGCATAACTTGATGCTCATGATTTCACTTAAGTATTCTTAAGTATCAAATTGTGAGACATGAAAGTTAAATTATATAAATAGTCTTATATTAGTTCTGCTTAATGTGTAGATGAACTTTCGTAATGTTGTCAAGTCCTATTATAACTTATTGTTACTAAAAACGTACTGGCTTAGTAATCTGTTATCTGATTACACATTTTTTATAGTGCATTAGCCGCCTTTTAACTATTAGTGAAATATTTATTGCATTTAAAGTGGGAAATATTCATAATTTCCTCTGTAAAATATTTTTAACTATCAAATACGGAAAGACATTAAAGCTGTGTTACTCTATACCTTCACACCTGTTCTGCTTCGTGTGTACATACACCTTCCTATTGGACTCGAATTCCATAATATCTAGCGCCATTAAAAACTAAACTATCAGATTAATTTGTTTCCAACTAAGCGTTGTCTTTTACGGTAATATAATTTTACTTTCTGATTCCTGATATAAATTGCGCAGATAATACTTTAGGAAGTTATAATTTTTTATTAAAATTCTGGCATAATTTAATTGAAACTCTGATTATTAATTTTAAAAAAATCGGTGTGTACATTCCCATTTTTGAAGTATATCTGTGCTACATTTCTTTGTGTCAAAAGGACTATCATGTTAACACAGAGAATGTGTGTGTAGAGTATCAACTTATATACACATACAGACACTTATTTTTCTTTGTAATAAACAGAAATTAAAATTATTATGTGATAAAACATAACCTTTTTTAAAAAATCATTTGCTTAAATATTTCAGGAAACAATATAAAAAGTTTGAATTTCATTGAAAAAGTTTTATTGCTATTATTGCATAAAAATGTTTTTTAATTAGATTAATAATACAAATATAATTTTTTTGTATTTTAAAATATTGTTATCTTTATTTTTATTCAATAATATTTTCCGAAGTTATAAAGGAAAAATACCTAAATCTTGCTTTATTTTTAATTGATTAAAATTTAAAAAAAGTAATCACTCCGAAGAGAACATTCCGGTCCTCTAAAATTAATTTGCATCAAGTTTGGTAGTTTTCAATTATACTGTCTGATTTGTAGAGCGTCATCACACATATACAAAATTTATTTAGAACCATTTTATTATTATTATTAATAAAATATAATACTCCAATGTCGATTGTCAATGCCAAATCAAATATTAATGAATACATACATCGACTAAGATAAACCTTGGCTCTATTTAAAGTTTAGAAAGGTAATAATGGGAAAAAATGCAAAAGGAAAGTTTGTAATTTAGTAGGAAGAAAACAATCATTACGATGGCTGTTATTTTTATCTTGTGAATACGAAAAACTTTAATCGCTAAGAAAAAAACTAATTGTCGGGATTAGTTTCCCTTCCTAAGTCCAGATGACATTGCATCCCCGTTTTCTTGATAGTTATGCAGAAAAGATTTTTTTTGTGTGTGTTTGCTTAGCAGTAAAAAAAAGGAGATGTTCAAGTGGCGCTTGAGCGATAAGTAGCTCTCGAGGAAAAGCAGAGTAAATTTATTTTTACGATCACGCTGAAACCCAGTGAGTTTCTTGTGAAATTAGTAGTTTATGAAGAAAATAATTCTTATTCTCTCCAAGAAATATTCGTAATCGTGATATTGAATTGCTTATCGGAAATTGTATAAAAATAAGGTGTGACTCGATGAGAATAAATAGATAACTAGTCAAGAAAACTGTTTCCTGATTTTTCTTGTGTAGAAGCATCTATTTTTTGCAAAAAAGGAGCACATGGTATGTGCTTACGAACAGTGAAGAAATACTTCGTTAGGGAAATGCCCCCCATATTCGGCAATACCTGGCTAGGAAACAGCCAAGACAACCAATATCGGTCATTTTGCTTGATTTCACACTGAAAGTATTTCTAAACTAGTTTTCAAATCATTGTCTGATATTTTTTCGTCAAACGAAGAGTTCTGAATTAAAATCGCAGAAGTGAATGCGAAATAAATCTGAAAGAGGAATTCATATTAGAATTTGGCCTATCAAAGTACGACTCAGTTTTTTAGTACTTAGATCAAAGGAACAAAACATTATCTAAACCCCGATGTTAATATAATAGTTTACTGGTCTAAAGTGGAGAAAATTCTTCAGTACTTTAGTAAGATAGATGGCATGTGCGTTGCAATAAAAAATATTTCAAATAGAGTAGAAATGCTCAAATTATTACCTCGGAAAATTTGAAAAAGATCTCAATTAGAAAGTTGAAAATAAGCATTTAAATTTTAATTCTTAAAACGTTTGAAGAAAAAAAATCGACTATTTTCAAAAAACTGCCTGAGAATTCAGTAAATTCTTTAAGTGTCGATTTTAATTTTTTTAACTATTATTAAAAATGTTACTTATGGACAAATTTGCAAGAAAAATTCACCCAAAATAAAACATTAATAAAAAAAATGTTGAAACAATTTTTTTAAATTTAGGCTTTCAAATATATTGAGTCATTGAAGTGAGAATTATCTGTGAGCCAAATTTCATAGCTGTAAATGCAAATCATTCGTCAAGACATTGCGACTTTATCTATACTTATATAAAGAACGGGCCTTACTTATATAAGAGCCATGTTTGTGTTAGTATAAGTAACAGACTTTATAAGTGAAAGAAATTTGAAAATCAAAATTCGGATTTCGAAAGGCATTGAGTCACCATCAGGATTATCTGTGAACCAAATTTCATGAGATAAATTTCCTAAGTATACATACAAATACTTCTGTCCAGAATTTACAGTAATTACCAATCATTCTAAATTTAAAAAACAACAACGCTATTTTACCTATAACTACCATTGATGAGAAGAAATAGACCAGCCTAGCATTAATAAACCAGCTGGAGTGGTCTTCCTAAACTTTCCAGTATAATAAAGATATTATACAAGAGAACAGCTCGTACGACGTACAATGATTACGAAATATTAATCATTGGTCTGAATTAAGCATTTTTGCAGAATCTATCATGTTATACTTGGTGATTATTTCTTAATATGGGGTAAAAATATAATCTGTGGGTAAAAATATAATCGAAAATATAATCTGTGTTTTAAACGCTACTTTCTCAACCGATTGAGGAAAAAGAAATTGACACACAACTACACTTATAGTCATAAAATTACATACCAAATTGGATCAACTTAAGTTACTACCATTTTGTTATCGTTTTGTTTGTTTTCCTTTTGCGCATAAATGTTTCTGAAAGTATAGAATGACAGACGGTCAACCTGTTGTTGGACTTGGCTTAAGATTTGATAAGTATCTGCAATATAGATGTTAAATCTGTGTAGCAAATTTTACGTCTATATCTTTTCGTTTTGAAGTTATCATGTTAACTTATATTCGTACAAGCGGACAGACAGGATTCCTCTGAACGGATATTGCTCGTAATTTGTCAGAAATCTATAAATTTGGCTTTAAGCTTGTATACCAAATTTTATTCTTGTAGCTCAAAGCGTTTTTGAATTATCTTTGTCGCACACAGACAGATATTTTCAAAAGAAAAAAAATGTTTTTAGAACTCTAGGAGATCTGAAACATGGAAATCTTTGACGACTACATTACTTTCGCTATATTTCGTGTACGAGAAAATAAAAAGTAAAAACGCTCGAAGTTTAGGAATGACGAATATTTTACGAGCGGTTATTACGTAACCAATATCATAAAGGCACAAATACCAGTAATCAACGCTTTTCAAAGAGGGATGTGATTCAAATACTTGATGCGATCTTACTGGTGATATTTCGATTGCAGATTTTAGATCACAATAGAAAGTAACAATCGATACGTCCAATGGAAGCTCTCGAACAAAACAGAAAAGGAGAAATCTGTGAATGGATTGAAAACCGAACGGACCGGTTATTCTTGGAATTATAGTATCATTGAATTGCATATCACCGAAATTTATCGCAGCAGTGACTTCACTGGACAGTGCGAAGTCGCCGCTAAACTTCATGAAAGTGACCTTGACTTTCCGATATTCGCATTTGATGATGCACTATTCCATACAAATCATTTTTAATTACTTGTGACATGACTTTGCATTATTCTGTTTACTGCTGGCGCCACCTATTGGTAGAATATAGAACTAAAGTAAATATTTAAAGAAATGACATATACAAGGTGTTCCGAATAAACGTGGACAAAATGACATGGCAGATCAGTCATACAACAAGGATCAAAAATCGCATAGGAACATGGGGTCGAAAACGCCTGTAGAGGGCGCGAGAAGCACGAGAGGGCGTTGCGGTGCAGACACGAGCCGAGCAAAAGGAGATTGAATTCATTCGAGTCGTGGATGTGTTGGGCGTAACATGGCTAGTTGCACACACCGCGAATTCGCTGTTAGACGTGCATAAGCCAGATTCAGGTCGCCAACGAATATCTCGGTCAGTTGATGCTGAAGAAAGAGTTGGCAAGCACTTCAGCGTAATCCTTCAACAAGTATACGAGTTGTATCCCGAGAGACGCATATTCCCCAAACTATCGTCTGGCGCATTGTACACGACGAAGGACTTTACCCATATCATTTACAACGCGTCCAGGTGCTTCAACCGGGAGACTACAGCAGTCGTATGGATTTTGCGCAGTGGTATGTGCAAGAAAAGGCTGCCGACCGACATTTCGCTGCAAGTGTTCTGTTCACGGATGAGGCTGCATTCTCATTAGAGGGTGTGATGAATTGTCACAACTTGCATAGGTGGGCAGATGGAAACCCGCATGCTACACGTTTGCACACCGCACAACGAAGATTTTCCGTGAACGTGTGGGCTGGCATTGTAAGAGACTGTTTACTTGGTCTGTACATTCTACCAGACAGACTGAACGGTTCCACGTATCTAACATTCTTGCAACAGGTTTTGCCAGACATGCTGAATAATGTTCCGATGCCTATTCGTCGACACATTCAATTTCAACACGATGGCACTCCCGCACATTTCAGTACACACGTCAGAGCACATATGCAGGCTACTTTTCCTGGTTGCTGGATTGGTCGCGGTGGACCAATTGCATGGCCACCACGATCACCAGATCTGTCTCCCGTGGATTTCTTCTTATGGGGCTTTTTAAAAGGACTTGTGTATGAAACACCTGTTGAAACGCCAGAAGACTTGGTAGGAAGAATCGTTAAAGCAGCGGGATGTGTTCGAGATACACCTGGTATCTTTGAGAAGGTGCACAATTCCATGCAACGTCGATGCCAGGCATGTCTCGATGCATCTGGTAAACACTTTGAGCACCTCCTGTAGGCGCAACGTTTGGCATGCATAAGTCGCATGTCAGTAGGTAATTGTCAATAAAATGTTCTGTATTGATTTTGTTTCTTCTCTTTGCGTTATGTATTATTTTAGACGCCCTTTAGTGGCTCCGCATCGCAGTTGCGACCCCATGTTCCTATGCAATTTTTGATCCTTGTTGTACGGCTGATCTGCCATGTCGTTTTGTCCACGTTTTTTCGGAACACCCTGTATATTTAATTCAAAATTTTCAGAAAATGGTTTACTCCAATAAAGAAATTAACTAAATAGTTTTGAAAAACATCGAATTTAAGAAGTAAGCTGAAATATATAAAATAATCCAATCACACGTTATTTAAATTAGTAAATTAAGTATTAATTACAATTAATAAATTTTATATTTAATACTAAGTAATAATCTTTAATTAATAATATGATTAAAATAACAGATATTTGGAACAAATATTTAAAAATAAAAATAGCAAAATTTTTTGTTATTCAAATAATTGTGGATTATGCATCTCAATTGCAGTTTTCCCAAGGGTTCTTTATGTGACGTTATAATTATATAGAAAATGTTATTGTACATTATTAGCATCTGCATCTGCATGTTATCTTACACCACATCCATTTTATCTTTCAAAAAATTTGCCATTAATTCCAAAAGTATTAGGCGATATATTTTTAAAACATATGTCACGTGGTATTTATTGCACGGTTATATTGAAGAAAGTAAATATTGCGTATACCTGAAAGAGTTTATCTTGGTGTCAAACTAAACCTAATTTTGATAGTCTAGTTTAAAATCTATTTAATCTATGATATTTTGCTAAAGAATATAAAAAGCACGACATTTTTTTTTCTTTCTTTTTTTACATTTCCTGTGTGATCCGGAAACCGGAAATGTGGGCGGCTCAAAATACGCCAACTGAAGTAACAGTGAAATACATTTTCTTTTTGTAAACAAACAAAATAATTTTTGACATTTCAGATTCGTTGATGGAAATGAATTGATAGTGAATTGTTTCAAAGCCTAATAAATATAATTGGGATTGATGCGTTTTTTCCCCGCAATTTACTTATTTTGTAATTAAACTATTTTTAGTATTTTTCTCAATCTAATCCATGTGATTCTTTGGCAGAACTTCAATTCTTGATATCTAGAAGAAGCGAGTTAACGTAATTGTCAGCTGCATTATGCAAACATTTTCGAAAGAATATGGATTGTCAATGACTTAACTATGATTATAACTTTTAAAATTACTTTATGTGCCTATCGTAGTTTTTATCACGTAAGTTGATGGGTAACCAGCTGTCAGGAATCGCTATCATCCTTTTCATTGGTTTGGGAAGTTTGGTATGTTTTCTATTTTAGTAAATGTTTTAAAATGAAATAATTATAATTTTTATATGAATCTTAAGTAACCTTAAGAACCACTTTAAAATTAAAAATTAATAATATGATAATGTTTTTGGCAGTAGACTTTTCAGAACAAATTTCGGGGGGCATAAAAAACGAAAACGTTTCTCTTTGACTTTAATATTTAAAAATTATCATGCCATTTTTAAATTTCCGAAATTTTTTTAAATAAATATTTTTTTTCCTAAATATAAATTTATAAAGAGTAAGAATCCGTTTGTAGAAACTCTGATTTTATGTTACAAAATGATTAACATTTTAATAATTCAACTTACTTTTTAATCGTAACTAATTCTGTTGTCATCTACATTTTTCTGATTAAATTAATTATATAATTAATGCTAAAATAACTTAGTAGTTAGAAACTTTTAATTACTTATAGATAATACCCTAAAACCCTTACTAAATTATAAGAACCATTACTGAATACAAATAATTCTAAATCTAAGATTATAAGAACCAATTGTGATTAAGGGTGCATATTTCAAGTAAATTAAAATAGCATATTTACTGAATGAAATATTACAAATGGAACTTTTATTTTATTATTATGATTTTTTTTTTCATTTGGAAATATTTTGTTAATATTCCATCTTTATTAACATTTCCAAGTTTAATATAATCAAAAGGGTTTATTTCACTTTATTCAACATTTTTCTTTAAAATGCATTGAAGTAATGATTTTGGTCATGAACATGCATTGCAGCTTAGAATTATTTCAAGTATATAATAATGTCCATCCTAATATTAGATTAAAATTATAAATTTAAAAAAGGATGAAATGTTAAAATAAAGTTAAATTAAAATTTATAATTGCATTTTTTTCTATTTATAATTTGATCAATGTATACATTTTTTCCATGATTTTCTGTACATTACATTTCAAATTTGAATGAGAATCAGTCTTAGATGTTTATTTTATTAAAAATCATATGATAGAAATGCCTTTATTCTTTATTTTTGTAATAAGTATTTTTCTTGTAGACTTTCATTCTCCTATTTATATTTGCTAAACGTCAAATTACAAGGTTTGCTTTGAAAAACCGACATAGGCCTCATTATCCAATTGGTGCTGGATCATCTAAGGTAATGTAATCTTATGTTAAGTATTATATCTATGCATGCACACACACATTCAACTTCTTTTTTTTTATAAATATAAATTTTTATAAAAGATAGCAATATTAATTATTCAACAACTTAATTTTTGTAAGCTGTTCTTTTAATATTTTAATTATTGATGCATGCACATTTCTAAAGATGTATTAATCTATTTGGTAAAAATAACCACTTATTTGAGAAGAAACTGTGATTATTGAAAATTTATTATGGAAGAATAAATGTGAAATTTATTCATTCTTGTTGATGTCCAAATTTAAACTTACCTTTTATATCATGAAGTTTTTAAATGTGATCAAGTATGATGAATATATTTGTTAGTTGAGGTGAAAATGCTTCTACTGCAAATTCTACAACAAATTTAAAACAAAATTAATGAAAGTTTTCAATTTTATGTGAAAAATTAATAATGAATTATTAAAAGTATGCATATTTGTATATATATTAAAATCATAAGCATTATTGTATTGATAGGAGGATGGAGAATCTGCTTTTCTAATCAACAGCTTTTTTTATGTATATGTGTTATCCTTTGTAGGTCTGCATATTATTAAATCACACTTTTATCATTATTTTCTAAATTTTTGAAATTAGTGTAAATGCCATTTTATAAAATTTATTTTACATAATAAGCAAGCACACCAAATTTATAAAATAGAGTTTTGGCTTGATATGTACATTCATCACATTAAAAGTTGCACGAGTCTAATGCAATAACTTTAATTAATCATAACTTTCTTATTTAAACCCTTGATTAATTCTTTCCTTTTATTCTGATTCTTTTAATGTCTAAACTTTTCCATTTTCTTTCATAAGTAATTTTTGTATGAAAGTAGCCTCCAAGCAAAATTATTAACAAGTGAGACAGCTGTTTTTTGTAGTAGTAGGTACAATTTATAGAAAAATATGTTTATCTTTACTAATAAATAATTATTTTGATATACTATGTATAAAGTAGCTGTAAAAAAACATGCCTTCAAATTGGATACAATTTCAACAATTTTTTTATTTGTAATAATTCTGAAAAATTGTAGGAAAATGAATAAATATGTGCTTTAGATATAATATTATCAGATGCTTTGAATATAATAATCATTTTTGCTTTGATTTAAATAATTGAGAAAAAGAAACAATTTAGGTTCCTTAATCAAATGAGATACTCAGATAATGAACATTTGAAAACTTCTGGTTTACACAAATGAGATTAACTTTTAAAATGAAATTTTATTGTTATTATATTTTTTTAATTCTGCTTAATTCTTTTCTTAAAAGGTTTTTATTTTAAAATTTCTTATTTTTAGTCTTTATGTAAAGAAATAGAAAGAAGATTGGATGTTATTGATTATATCAGATGTGAACCTACTCAGTTAAGTGCCAACATGAAATTGCTGTTTGAAGATGAAAATTTAGTTTCTAATCGTAAGTATGCTATTCTACTGTTCTTAATTTTTTTATGTAATAATTTATGTATTGATTTTCATTTATATCGAAGAGCATTATTCGCACAGTAAATAGTGTTTTTCTCACATAAAATTTTTTCGGTGTTTTTATATGAGGAAATGGGTTTGTTCATATTCATTGAAATTATCTGAAAAAATTATTTTGGATTTTTTTGCTTAAAATTAATACTAAGTAAATATCCTTCATGTTGTCAATATGCAAAAACTGGCTGAAAATGATGTTAGAAGTATATTTTAAAAAGTTTCCATTATTTATTTTTAAAAGCCAGATCTATGTTATGTAAAAAACATTGCCCATTATATTACTTTGTCTATGTGTTGCTTCCAGAATTTTATTTTATGATAATTAGAAATTAATTACATACTTTTTTTTTTCTTTTCAGTTTCACCTCCACATATTTATCGCATGAAAGTTGTGGATGACGTACATGAATTATGTAAGTCCATTTTCATCTCTTTCAATTTCTAGAAATAATTGTTTTTAAAAATTGTTTGCATTATGACATTTTTTTTTCTTTTTGCAATTTTTTTCAAATAAAAATATTTTCTCATTTTTACTTATTTCTTTAAAAAAAATTATTGTAGCATAATTAATTGTTATCTGGTTAGTAAAACTTGAACTGTGTAAATTTATTAGGTTATATTGGGGGAATTTTAGATAATACTTTCCAAGTATTTCTAACATGTTTTATTATCATATTTTACCATGTCATGTTAAAAGTAATTTTTTAATCTGTGAAACTAAAACATACAGCTGGAATTTTTTTAATGGTTTTAACATGTACGTAGAAATTTTCATTAGGTACCATGCAGCCAAAATTTGTTTTTAGTTACTTATTATTATTATTTTTTCAAAAAAAAAAAAAGAAGAAGAAGAAAAGAGATGGAATGTAGAACTAGTTCAGGATTGTAAAACTAATTGGAACAATGTCAAATTCTATTTCTGTAGAAGGAAAATATCAATAATAATAATTAAAAAAACCCTTAATAACAGTTTTGTCTCATTGCAAGAAAAATTTCACTCTCTTTTTCTCTTTTTTTAATGGAATCTCATTGTAAACATGGTTTCATTGGTTTGTCAATTTATTCTTATGCTAAATAATTTTATATTTAGTATGTTTAATTTACTATTAATTAGTTGAATTCAGGTTGGATGTAGGTTGCAAATAATTTTTTAATATAAATGATGCTTAGAATGATCAAGAAGAATGCTATAGATTACTTAAAATGCTGTAATGTTAACTTATAAATCCTGTTTCTTCTTTACATATCTGTGTCATAATATTTTTAAAAAAATACTTTAATGAATTGGTGAATATCTTTTCTGCTGTTCTTTCATTTTTCACTATAAATCACTTTCTTTCATAGGTAAATTTCTGAAAGCTGAAAATATTACAAGATCACGCCATATTCTAGAAGATGTCATGCAGTATTTTGTGAGGCTGCACAAAAATAATCTCTTCCGTAACTTAAGCATACAAGTTTTATATAAATTTCTACAATTGTATGAGCATGCTAGATATCAACCAGAAGTTAGTATTCCTTTGAAAACTTAATCTTTCTTATTTTTTCTCTAGTAATGGAATTTTGTGGTTTCCTTATGTGAATTAAGTTGAATGTATTAATTAGAAAATTAATCTATTGCATTAAATTTCACTTCATAATCTGAAATCAAATATAAATACTTGAAATTCTAATCATTATATATTTACTTAGTCTGTGTATTTCATCTGCTTGTGATGTTATTTTATTTTTATCATTTTATTTATTTAATTTTGTTGACAGTTTTGACATAGAATTCTTTCTAAATCAATCAGTTTTAAATAAGATTCTTATTACTTTCATTTTAGGAATTCACATATGACCATTATTGCCAATTTTCTGAACTTCTGCAAATCATTAAAAATGAGTAAGTGTTGTTGTTTTTTTTTTAAAAAAGAAATGGTTTAATTTTTTAAATGATTTTTAATTTTATAATCTAGTAACATTGCATTGGTAATATGAAATAGATTTTTTTTACTGCTCTTATTATTATTAATAATAATTTTTTTCTTCATTTTGTGAAGATGGAATTGTGCAATTAATTTCTCACTCTCTACCTAATATACTGAAATTGAAATTTTTTATGGATGAATGCTTAGATGACAATACAATATTTTAATTATTTCAGAATTTAATTGCCTGTTAATATATTTTATTTAAACTTCGCTTATAGACTTTTAGTTGACTTTTGGGCAATACCAGATAAATAAAGTTTCCCATTGATTCAAATATTTTAAAATACTGCATTGTTTCACATAAATTCATTATTTAATTTAAGAATTCATTATTATCGACAAACTTAGTTTTTATGTATTTGATCCTAGAATATTAATTATAAGCAATTCTTAAATAATAGATTGCAGTAAAAAATGATTTTGCTATTTAACTTCTAATTAAACAATTGAAAATAATCTTTATTTAATTCATGGGATCTGTATTGAAACAGTTTCCTAAATTTCATCTCTTATGTCTTTTTGTTCTGAATTCTTTAAAATTCTAAAAATTTCATGAGAATATATTTCAGTTCACGATTAATGAGGCTTCGTTGAATTGGTAATATCATTTTTTTAAAATACGATGCTATGATTTTAAATTTTACAATTTTACTAAAGTTAAGCATTTTTGAAAATAATATAATTTTTTTTTTATTTTGTAATTTTCAGATTTCTTCTAAATTTCAAATTTTTTCTTCTGCTCCACAAATTTCTAGATAATTATTCAAATTGTTTTATTGATAATTAAATTTATCTGTTGAATTAAGAGTTAATTTCTTCAACATATTATGCCATTATTGAAAAAAAATCTGCATTTAATGACTTTGAAAGGAAAGTAATGTAGTCAGTAAAGATTTGCTAAAAATTTAATAATTCCATTTTTATATCATATAATTCTACTAATTTTTTTTATTTTAATGATTGTAGTAATAGATGACTTTTCATGTGTTCATACTGAAATTTTTATCAAATGTAATTTTCACTTACTTGTTAGAATTTTTTTTCAGTAAAAAATTGTATGCATATTAGATATTTGTAATAAAATCCTTAGTTTTTTAGTTATTAGTAGTTGATCTTTCAGCACATGTTTTTGCTTTTAATAGTATTATTTTTATGGGTAAGAGATATTAGTTTGGTAAAACTAAGTAAGTGCAGAAGCTTTGATGCTTCTGAGTAATGACCTGTAATTTTAATTAAAATAAATATTATAACTTGAAATATTGTAAACAAAAATTATTGTATAAATTAAATATGAGGAAGTTAATTTGTATCTATAATTATAACATAATATGTGAAATGAATTTCTAATTACTGTTTAATACTGTTATTAATCTTGTGATAATATGTAGTTATTCTAAATTTTATTATTGAATATATATATATATATATATATATTGGTTATGATTATTTGAATTGAACATGTTATAAATTATATGCTAATAAAATTTCTATTGCTGTATTTTTTATTTTTGTAACCTTAAAAATAAATTTTTTTTGCATTATTTTTTTTTAATTTTTGTTCTTATTATACCCACACTCTATATTAATTAATCTCTGATTATTTAAATTAATTAATTTGTGGTTTATTAGTGTCACTCGAACCCCCAAGAAGTCAGAAAAGCCTGTTAACATATCAAAAGCCTCAAATTCTGAAGAAGTGGAACAAGTGGATGAAAGTTCAAAACCTCTCCTCATCAAATCTTATTCGTCTGTCAACAACCATTGTAGTAGCAGAAAAATTACCCATGAAACTACTGTTTAGCTTCATTATTTTTCATATACTTTTGTACAGTTTATATAAAAATAAATATATTTTTGCAGCATTCGCATTTGCTTAATAATTTGTTATTAATCATACAATCAAAACTGTTTTTTATCTTCCAAATAAAAAACAGTTCATATTTCTAAAGAAATTAAATGTATGATGGAATATATTATTGCATATTTGATGTTTTTTTTAATTTTTTAAATATGTAATATACAATGATAAAATAATAGTAATTATTTTTAAAAATCAGTCGTGATTCTGATAAATCTTTCTAAGGTCGAAAAAGCCAATACTGGAATTATATCTGCTCTTTTGTGAATAGAATAACTCGGAAACAAATGAGTTAAATGAATGAAATTGAGCATGAAGCCTTTACATGGAATTATATCGAATTTTTGACAAAATTTATTTATAAATATGTAAATCTGTCCATCCAAGAATATGAACATAATGATTATTAAATAGAATGAATTATATGATTAAAATTTGATTAGTGATTTTGTTACAAACATTTCAGATTTGTGTGAAATTTGGACCAATCCCATTCACAGATTGATTGGCTTTCTATTTCTTTTCATGTCATAAATACCATTAGCTTTAAAAAGTGAATAAGTTAATAGTAGAAAAATTCAAATGAGATGTCATTAGTATGTAACATCTATTAATCGTTTCGTATTGGTCTAGAGTTTCATTATTTTAAAATAAGATATTTTTTATTCTTGCTTATTTCTCTCCATGTTGTTCAAAAAATTCCTTGTTCTTGATATTTTATAATACCCTACTGTATGAGGAATTTTCTCAGTTCTGTTAAAAGGATTTTTTTCCCAAATGGTATAGTATGTGGAGTTATTTGTAGATTTCAATGCATGCTGCTTCTGCTTTAAATTCTTTTTAATGTCCATTCAGCAAATTTTAAAATTTATAGTTTATATGACAATCAAATACCTGTTAGAGTGATCTGCCCAAAACCTTTTTGCATACTTGTTAATAAAGATGTTGTCCCCTCTCCCTTCATAACAGTTTGGACCTTTGACAAGGCTATGAACTCTGCAAATACTCAGATTTTCATTTTCAAAATCCCGTACATGAGTGAACGACCTATTATGATGGAGAAAAACCAATATGTATTTGAATGCCCTTTTTTTTGACAGATTGAAATATAATTGTAGTAATAAAATTGCATTCCGACTTTTTTGAGTTTCGCATGTAGTATATGCATGAGACTGAGAATGCTCATTTGATGGATTTCTTTTAAAATGTGATAAAAATCTATATATTAGGTATATAAAATCTATACCTTAGGTAAATCTATATATATACCAAATTTCATTTATTCAAGCTACTGCGTCTCTTAGTTATCTCCTTTTTATGCATACAAAAGTACTGACTGATAAACATTTCAGTGTTTGAGTAGATATTACAAAATTTGATAAATATCTATATGTTAGACGCTAAAACTGCATAACAAATTTCATTTATCTGTGTGTATGCGTTTTTGAGCTGTCGTGTTACATGCATATGAAAGGACGACAAACCAACTTTTATTCCTTGACGATTTGGTTCAAAATTTGCTACAAATCTACACTTAAGTTAAATACGTGTATCAGAATTTTTTCATCTATATCTTTATATTTTTTAGTTATTGTTTGCTCAAACAGTCTGTTAGACAAATTTCCTATCAATGAATTTTGTTTAAAAGTTGGTAGAAATCTGAAAATTTTATGTCATACCAAATTCGATCCGTCTATCACAAAGCGTTTTTGAGCTATCATATTCATAAATAGATAGACATAATATTTAAAAACGTGCTTTTTGATCTCATGGAAGGCTGAAACGTGGAGATTAGTCTAGACCTTAAGTTCATTTTTTTTTATGATTACAATACTATCCCTTTGCATCAGAAGGTAAAAAAGTAAAGATACAAATATTAAAACGAAATATAAAATCTTTATTAATAGTTAACAAGGACTTGTTCTCAGAGCAGCTTCTCTATGACGGGATGCGAAAGATAGACGCTCATGTCATGGATGCTGAGGATGTGCGTGCTGAAATACTGAACCAGCTGCGGAATCGAGTCGAAAGTTTGCCCCTGCTGCTTTATCACATATTTTCCGTTGGCCAGCTGGACGATCTTCATATGCATCACGCCCCTGGAACTCCTGCAAAGGGGAAAAATATATATAAGTGTCGAAACAGCCTAATCTTCCGTACATATCAAGGACTCTTTGTGCATCAGAATCCTTGAATGAATTACGAAAGCTCATTTGCGATTTCTTCAGTGCTTTTATCTTATTTAAATCTTGTTTATGCAGGGTCGGATTAAGCTCTGTAGAAGATTTTAGACAATGCCAATTTCTCTCATCCGAACTTCAAAAGGGCCGCGATGACCTGATGGTAAAGTTTCGGCTCCAAAACCGGAGGTTTCAAGTTCGAGACCCAATTCCACCGAAGAACCATCATATAAGCGGGTCTAGTGCACATTAAATCTGTCGGGGCCAAACGTTCTCCGACTTGTGTGGTGTGAAAGTTTGGAGAGAGGGGTGCCAGTTAAGGTGTCGTCCTCGTCATCTGATCGCGATTCAAGATTACGAGGTCCGTCCCAAAACAGACCCAGTGTTGCTTGAAAAAGGGACGTTACTAAAACTAAACTAAGCCGAACTTCAAAAGCTCCATAAATTTTTATTGGTTTTAATTTAAACTCTATGCGAGTAGTTTAACACATATTACAGCAAACGGAAATAAAACATTTAATTAAGGATGCCTTTCAAAGGATTGATTTTAAAAATTTTTAATTAATTTTTTAAAATTAAACTTTTTTGAACAAAATTATAAAAAATATATAATTTTTGAAAACATTTTAAATACTTAAGTACAAAATTTTCCAAGGCTGTTGACTTGCGAATCACCTTGTGAATTAAAAAAAAAATTATTTGCAAACATCTTTAAAAACAGAAGAAAAAATTTCTTGAGAATAACGTTCTGAAATTTAAACAATATATGATTTTAATATGAATACATTCAAGTGCATGACCATAATGAATCAAATGAAAACGCAAAATTAGATAGCCTACAAACCACCGTAAAAATCTTGAGGTCTCAGCTGTCGTCCAAAGCTATAAAACCTCCAGTTAATCGTCAGCTTAACCTATTTGATAATCCAAGTTTAAATAAAACAGCTTTGAGTTTGAAAGTTCGATATTAAAAATGCGGTGTCCGCTTATAAATGTCTTCATTGAATATTCTTATCAATTCTTTAGGCTATCTGGCATAAAACTAAACTTCCCAAACCACCGTAAAATACATGAAGGGAATGAGAAAATAGAGCAATAATTTTGAACAAAAATAGATTTTAATGCATACTGGGTATAAAATTATGTTTAGTAAACCGAAATGGATATAGGGTTAGCGAAAAATAAATTAATCATTTTAAATGATATTAGTATGAGTTCTATTGCTCTGAATGAGATAAAATAAGGTGCAGATAATTAAAAGTTAATAATATTCTAACTATTTATTAAAGTAAATAAATTTTATTCAATCATTCATCGAAAGGTGGATTTATAAAACAATAAGGTAATGGAACAAAGAGTTATATTCAATGTAAATGCTTAATATGCTTGCTTAGTGTACTGTCATTGCAATGCTTGTTCAGATCGATTCTGTTAATATTTATTGAGATTGTGTAACCTTAGAATTATAGCAACATAGATATCTCTTTAATGTACGATGGTACCATTATCATATTGCTTGTTAAATGGAAAAAGTATTTGTACATTTCACTATTGCTTAGAGTGTCTGCTGCTGTTTAACATTCGAGTGGCCTCCACTTTCTCCTGATATCACCGCATGCGACTTTTGCTGAGGTTTTTATTGAAGGGCAATGTCTGACGAGCAAGCTGAATATTTCCAGCTCTGAAAGTTAGAATACGTTGTCATATTCTAGATTTCAAAGTAGACTAGGCGCACTTTGCGAAAGAAAATAGTGGCTTTGGCGATTAGAGTAGTTTAGGAAAGGGGCACGTTTAGCAAGTATATTTATTCAATGTCATTCGTAAGTTTAATTCAGATTCTTTCATTTGGCGCCGATAGGACTGGTTTAGATCTTTTTAGTTATCGCTAGATTAGATAGTTTCGGCCGGATATAAACGTGGTGTCTCCAGCATTTGCCCGACAGTTTTCGCAAGACACAAACGTGTTGCTGCCAGACTCCATAGTATTTATGTGCTATTACATCAGGCAGTGCAATATACAAAGCTTTTGAACAGTCATTTGTGAGCAACAGTGATACTTTTTGAATTTTTTTTTTTTTTTTTTACTGAAAACCTTTATTTAACAAATCAGTAGCACATCATTATGAATATATCATTACAAATTATTATCATTATTTCACGACATATTTAATCCGTATGTAAAAGTGTATTACGTTTCAATAAATAAGCACTCATAATGTCCATTATTTTTATCAATCAATAATTACCGAATATATCAGTTCTACATAGAAAGGATTTAATTATTGTTATGAGAGATAATTCTTCAAAAAGAAAGATTTGGCCACAAAAAGAAAGTCTTTTTGCAGAATTACATTAAAAAATAAGAATTTTAAATCTATGAAAGAGAAGCATTCACACCCTGATGCTAAAAAGAAAGCATATTTTTTTTTTAGTTGACGGCAAAGTTATAGACTATTGATAATAATTAGGTGCTCAACTAAATAATCGCGACGCGAACAACGCAGTGCATTTATAATATACTAGCCGCCTTTGGCGACCAGCCGGTTCGCCAATATTATCGCTCACTACAATTTTCAATTAAATATTTTAAGTAACTGGTCTCTTAATAGATTCTCAAACAAAACAATTTTAATCTTCAAATTTTGATAGTCATACCAAACTTATACTGTTGTTTAGATCGTTTCGTTCAATTTACTCTATATATTTTGCTAATTTGTTGTCATTTCCGGTAAAACGTCAACTTTAATTTAAAGTGAAAATGATGAAATTGCAATTAATATAAAGATATTTTTTAATAAAACCAAGCGTTTTATTTTATTTATCATCTTTATTGCTATTTATTTATTACTATTATTATTGAATATGAGTATTGCAAACAGATTATCTCGGTATTTAAGTCTTATGTGAACTACAAAATATTTTTGATAATTTATGTAATATCTCAAAGAATAATTCAACAAAAATTTCTCAGATTTAGCATAAAATTCAGTTTTTAGTTTTGCTTTCAAAAGGATTGAAATGAAATCAATAATAATATTTTGTTCCAGCCTATAAATATATTTCAAAAATTATGAAATCTAAATTTAATGCAGTAAGGTATCATATTCTGAGAAATATTCTGGACACACCAAATTTTAAATAAATGGATGAATGTTTCTATTTCCCACGATCAACTAAGACTTATTTATGAAGTTTTGAATGTTAAAAATTTAGAAAAACACAACATTTTCATAATCTTAGGCCAATTAATCTTGAGAAATTAATCTGATTGACGTAATTTCTTTGAAATGATCGATGGAAAATCTAAAATAATCCTTTTTTATTGAATAGTGATATTCAAATTTTTATAAATCAGTCAGTTTAAGTGATTGATTTAGTTGAATGGAAATTAACTCTTTTTATTTAAAATATTAGTGTTTCAAGAGCATTTTGTTATTCGTGATTTCGACAGCAGAAGCTTTATGTAAAATCAAAAATTCGTTATTTATTAGAGCATTTATTGAATTAAGTTACATAAAATATAATCACTTTTCAATTTAAATCATTTTAGTAAATCTGTTGTGTTCGTGCGTCAACAAAAATAGAATGCAGACAAACTTATTATGAAACTAAATCTTATTACATTATAGATAATATTATCAAATTTACATCACCTTATTTTCATTCAAAATTCTAGCATCGTTTTTAAACAACAAATTAAAAGTTCCAAAAATATCACTGTTGCCAATCTGAATTTCACAACTATTTACAAAATAAAATTTATAATTATTAAAATAATCGTTTGCTACTTTTATATAAAATATTTACGATTTATGTCGCAACAGATCTGTGTCTTACTAAAGGTTTACAAATTAGCTGTGTGACCATGATTTGAATGGATATCTTGTTCATATTAAACAAAACTTGCCTTAAAATAAAACTTATTTATTGGATTAATAATATAGAGAGTGTAAAAGATCATAAAATAATTTTTCTTGAATTTATTTTTTAGAAAAAATAATATTTCATATTTGTTTCATTTCCTACAGACACGTGACGAAAATTATATTTTTGCAGATTTCATTTCCAAAAAGATTTAATTTATTTTCAGTTAGAGCTTTAATCAATGTGATGGCAACACTTTGAAAAAAGCTATTTTTTTTTCTCCTGAATGCGAAACGTGCTTAATCCTCATTTTTATTTTTGACGAAAAAAATTATTGAAAAACATAGTTAAAATATTTATTTAAAAATTCATTAAAAATAGACATTTAATTTTAAGATTAAAACAGTAATATCATTTATAAGATAAATTTTTTATCTTTAACTTGATGTAAAAATCTTTTTTGTGCGGTAATATTTTCGGCAGTTATAGCAGAAGCACGTCAAAATTTCGCTTAATTTTTAAATAAATAAAATTCTAATTAAAAATTCGAAAAAATAACCCCCAGGTGCACATTCCCTGCCTCCAAGGTATACACGTGCCAAATTTTGTAGTTGTAGGTTGAATGGTCTGGCCTGTAGAGCGCCAACACACACACACACACACATTGAGCTTTATTATAAGTATAGATATAGATATAGATATAGATTGGAAAAATTTTAGAAAAATCAAAAGATAGCTCAGATTTGAAAATCAGTTAATAAAAGACACGTATGCTCTTAACTACTGAAAAAGAATAGAATGAGTGCTACAAAATGACACGAGGGTGTTAGGAGGGGGGCTTGAGATAGTAGGATGATAAGAAATGACAAAACGAAGTACAATAGTTACAAAATTGAGACAAATTTGAAAAAATCTGACCAAAATATCTTTAACGTGGTTAAGAAAAGTTAAACTTTAGAAGATTAAAATCGATGTGCAAAACCTAATGTCTAATAAATCACAGAGCAATTGCGTTTCGAACTGTTGGTTCTGAATCGCTTGAGATTTTCTTAACTACTTGCACTGGCAAAATGTGCCACGCACGTCGAAATACTTTTGGCAGACCAACGACTTATCGACAACGACCCTTTCGGCAAGTACTTATCACAAAAGTAAAAATGCTTTTCGCGACCTGTCGACTAAGATTGTTTGCTGGAGCACAATTTGCAAAACAGTATTAGGACGAAAATTAATCCCTTTAGAAGCGATAAATCTTTTTCCAATTTCTATAAGATACTTTGTGTAACCTCACTGTTAGTCCCAGAGCACTGCTTTGCAAGCGTAAGTAATTAATCTCGTGATTACAATATAACTCTGATACTGGGTTGACACTCGGCCAGTTATAAGACACCAGTAGGCAGCGGATTCGTAGAAAGGCTGAAAAACACTATCCGGTCGATGGCAAATAATTGTCCCGATGGGAACAACAACATACCGCTGTATTGTAATTTTTTTCTGATTGCGCATGCGTTTATTGTATTTGGCAGCTTTTTTTTTTATGTGAAAAACTGATAACTTATCATAGATTAATTCAGACATTTTTTGCTCTTTGTTTTTTTCTGATGCGAGTTTTTTCCCCATTTTATTTGCATTTTCTTTTTTATAGTTTTCCAAATGTAGGCTCATTGACCTTTTATTTTATTTTACCATGTTTCTTTGTGTAAATATCCGTCATTTTAATACGTTACGCAGTGAAAAAAAAATTCGGGGACGCCAAAACGGCAATTTATAGCCAAGCATGGAATGCCTGAACCTATATTATAAAATTGTGGCACACATAAATTAGTCCCTTTCTGCGCATGTGCTGTCTACTGTCCGTCTTATAACTGGCCGAGTGTAAACCCACCTTAATGGGAGAGCCACAGAAGCAAGCTGATCGTATCGCAAGAAGATCTGTGGAACTAAAACTTGACCCTGGTTAGTAGCTTGCTCTTTAGAACCCTGGGTTGATTCAGATGAATACTGTTTAGACTTTATTGATAGCCACTTTGATATGGGAGTCAGAGCTAAATTTAAAGTCTAATAACAATCCTAGGTACTGTTATTTCCTGATCAGAGGCTAGTTTAGCTGAATATTTAGGTTTGCTTTGCTTTTCTGAATCAAGAACTGTTCGTAATTTAATTTGTACGATACAAGTTCGTATTTTGATTGTACAAAGAATATCACTAAATTAGGGATGTTTTTACTGGTATTAAAGACAATTATAGACTTTAATAATACCATGGATGCTTATAAAATAGGCACAGAAATCAACTTTCGACTCGAAATACCTCAATCCAAATTTATCAACTTATTAAAATATATTTAGATTAATCGTTTCTTTTTAACATACTCATCTGTTTAATTTACAACCAACTATTTTGAGTTTGGCAACTAGCTCATTTGTTATTTGTTATGTGATGAAGTAAAAGACAAAACTTTAAAGTTGATTTTCACTTAATTATGGATAGCTTCTCAACAAATTCGCAAATTGTACAGGATTTCTTTCCTGAAGAAAGTTTTCTAACATACGGTAACTAGTTGTTTCTGTATGTTTTTATATTATCCTTTATCAAGTTGTCTTTACTTTATATAAAATGTCTTTACCGAAAATAGATGTGGGATATTGGATAAAAGTCAAATGGTTCGTTATTAATAAACAATGAATATATGATGGAACAAGGTTTATTTTTAAAATATCTATCAGCTTTTGATAAAGACATTTTATGTAAAAAAGTTCATTACGGATCAAACATGTAAAAAGGCGCTATATCTTAGAGACTCGATAAAGTATTAAAGCATTTACGAATCTTTTTTAACTGTAGCCCCTCTGATAATAAATTTGATTTGAATCTCAGATCAAATCTCAAAGATATGGCGAAAATAATAATATAATATGTATCCACAGAAAATTATTTAATATTTTCCTTGTGTCCAAGAATATGAGCTTAAGTAGTCATATATTTCTGCTTAGTTAATCACCATATTATTTTATTTAATCTTACTTAATTACCCATAATCCATATCTGTAAAACTGAGTTCACATTATGATTTTACAGCCCACAATCGGCAGTTAGCGTGATTCCTTTGAGATCACTGTCTTCCATTTCTTCTAATATAATAAGCTCTCGATTAGGCTCAAGCTTCTGCTCTACAAACTTATTCTAAGATCCATTTTAATGTATGGCTCTCAAATTTGGGGAGCCACTTCTGCCCAAAACATTAAGAAGTTGCAAACATCTGATGAAGATTGATAATGCCTCCGGGTACGGCAGAAGGAAAATATTTCATGACGACCTCCAAATTGAACCTGTTTCGGAATTTATCAAAATAATATTAATTAAGTTCTTCAAAACATTACTTAGATTCGTAATGAGTTACTTCAGATGCCAGCATATTTTCCAACTGTGCCCAGCTCTAGGAAAATATTTAGAGCTGCAATTGATGATTTCTACATAATTTCCTGTCAGTAAAAAGACTGAGAATTCACTAACTCTGTTACCAATAACTGGTGGATTAAAATCTCAAAATTATTCTTGTTTCGGCCTTAGCTAAGATGAGCTACACGCTTGAAATTTCAGTATTTATTTTTTCGAAAATAACTAACCAAAATAGTTAAATCAGTCCCCATAGTAAAAGGCACATGCAACGTAATTCCATTAAAGTTCTATTTCCCCCATAAATAACCTAAATATTATTTTATATTAATAATTATATCATAAAATCTCTAATCTAACAATTATACCAAATTTCCCGGCGTTCGAGCAGTATTCGGACGTTTAAACTAGTTTCAATTAATTTTAATCTTTCCCTAAACTTACAAAGTAAAGTAACTACTCCAAATTATGATGTGGAGGTGCTCGTAACCACTTTGTCACACCACAGAACACCGAAACATCACGACGTTGACGTTGCCTCTAATATTAACCCAATGCAAACTTTACTTAAAGAATACTTTTTAGTCTTCTCGCGTTTTACTGACAGTGGTTCAAAACAGACTGGTTGAAAGACATTTCTTGCTTCAAAACAGTTTTAATACAACTAAACGAAATGAATTAAGAGACTTACTTGAGCGACAGCAGGTACTGACGTTTCAACTTCTCACTACAACGGACTAGAAAGCTACCTTTCTTCATCAGACGCAACAAGTTTTCGGCATCGGCTTTACTGATGGAACCATGATACCATCTACTCAAAAAGAAACAAGGAAGCTTGTTAACGTTTTAATATTAATAATAGACGACTCTGTCAAACAAATAATTTTCAACCCACGATTTTATAAAATGAACCTAGGCAACAGTGTAGCAGCCTCAGCAAAACTGAGCAGTTGAGATGTATGCAGGAGTGTAGCTCTAATCACAGGTTTGCTGCATATTACTAAAAATACTATCTAATTATAGATGTTTTTACTTGAATTTACTATGTATTATTAGCTGAAAAGAAAACTATGTAAAATCATCAATTTGATGTATGAAAACATTTAGTATGTTTGATCGTATTGAATTATAAAGAAATACTTGTTATGGACTTAACTGAAAAATTCGTTAATCAAATCATTGACAGTCGTATTCACTGGGAACAAGTTGAATGGACAATAAGTAATCATTTAACGTCTTAACTATGGTGTCCGGGTGAAATTCTGTTTATTGAATTATCGTATTTTTAAACTTATAATCTAAATTAAATCAATAAAATCAATTTTTCTGTCGTTATAATTCGAAATATAAATGATGCATGATTCATTAACAGTTCAAATATTCTACAAAAGGATAATAATAAAAAAGTTCAATGAAGGATAATATAGAACGGAAATGAAAGCAGCATCAATTTATAATTTTCTGACATGATTGCCTTCATGTTGAAGCAATGTTGGATCAACTAGAAAATCTCAATCTCATTGAATGCTGTCCGTCCGTTTGAAGTTGTGGCCAGACTAAATCTTCCACCACAAGAAACTTATTCATGGATTTAAATAGATGAAAATCTGAAAATGCAATGTCTGTGCTGTATGGTGGATTCTCCAAAATTTCCTAACCGAATCTTTACAGTTTCCTAGTTGAAATTGCGACGAATCCATCCTCAGTTGAATCAAATCTTTTCCCCAGTTTATACGTTAGTACTATGAAAATGTGTGACTAAGATAAACCAGTTTGTTAGGCATTACTCATTTTGTTGCAGATTAAATCATGTTTTTAGGTAATTGTTACCAGTTTTATTAGTGTAGGAAGTTGAGAGTCTAGGGGCTAGATACTCCTCAAACATTTAATCGTTGCCATTCGTTACCAAAATCACAAATTCAACCTCAAGCGGATCGATGACGTTGTATGAGACTAGAATTTTCAAACTGATTCAGCACTTAAGCAAATGTTTCAACATAAAAGCAATTATGGTAAGTTATAAATTGATAACATTTTCATTTCCGTACTATATTATCATTAATTGTATTTTTAATTATTGTACTCAAAATTTATAAATTTTTATTTAATTTTTGATATTCCTTAATTAACAACACATTTTCCAAATAGTTATTATATAATTGGATAGTATAGAAAAAAGCATTCTTAAGGGTTAAAAACAGTTGTATTGCCGAATGTGAGTGATTGGGACAAAGAACTTGCAAGAAAATTGCAGCAAAAATTTGGGAATTGGAAATTTGTTTCAGCAACAATTTTTTCATTATCTGTAGCTTCGTTTTTCATTTGGCACAATGAAGAATATTAAACAAATTACAAACAAAAAAATTACTACATTATGATATTTATTACGTTATGTAAATTCGCATTATAAAATATACGTAATAATGATAACAATTTAAATTATTTGCATAAATATTTTTCTCGCCAGTAATCATTAACGAATCAAATAATAAAAATAATTTTGTTAAATAATAAAATAATTTTAATTAATAATTAATCTATAATTTCTTTCTTTATTTCACAAACTCGTTTATAAAGTTTATTATATTATCATCCTATTCTAAAGCATGATTACAATACGTAATTTTTATTTCATTTTCTTACAAATATTATTACAAATTCTTTAATTATATATCCATATAGTTTTACTTCTAATTCAGATCTGTTTTAGAAAATTTCTAAAAGGATAAATCGTTTTTGACTACTGATAGAGCTCAAACAATTTATTTTTATTTTTATTTTCAGTCTTGAGAAAGATTTTTCATCAGAAGTGACGGTACTGGCTAAGTGCAAAATAACTTTGAGAAGAGAAACAAAATTTAGATGCATTTAAAGTAGTTTTAATTAAATATTGTAATGCTTGTAATATTCTGATCCTGAATGGCAAAGCTTGATGATAAATTTTGATTTCATTAGATTACATAGTCGGAACTAAGATTTTGCAATATGTTAAGAAAATATGATTGTCTGTTAGTCAAAAAAAAATCGTATGTTTATAGAAAATTTTATATCTTTTCTTAAAAGAAATGATGTTATTTTTGATTTAGAAGTATTTAATCGGGACTAGTCACATGAAAGTGTAGTGACATAAAAGCATACAACATTGTCTTGAATTGGCGGGTGCGAAATGAGCACAAATCGTGGGATAATAGCAATAATAAGTATCTTCGCATTTTTTTTAAAGAAGACAGAAGCAATTTCGTTTCCCAAATTCATTTCATGACTCGGGCCTTCTGTTATTATCTTATCACAATTCTAAGCTCAGGCCAGCCTCTTTATACGCTTTTTAGAATAAAAAGTATACTTTTGGAAAATATCTCTTTTTGGTGGATGTACAGTGCAAAGTCCGAAAAGCTCAGTAACAAATAACGATTATTTATTCTATAAGAAAACACGAAAATATGAGTAACACAGCAGAACTGAAGGGTACTCAAGAACAACACTTGAAGTATACAGCAGCAAATTGCTATTAAACAACTTCAACAATTCAAATCGCTAAGGAAACATTCGTTGTAAATCGAAATTCCAAAGAGAGTCTTCGCTCAAGCACTCGCTTGAGTTCAACTCCACTGCCGCCTACTGATTACTTTCTGCTTTTATCTAGGATTTTTATACCTTCTATGATAGAGCAGAAGAAATCGTATCTTCGCTGCTAATCGAGGTATCGCCGAAATTTTAGTAGTTTCTGGAATTTTCACTTTTGCAGCCAAAGTCATCGCCAGAGCCGAGATCACTGACACAGCACCATTAGAATAATATGTAAAACTTTTTTCTTTATCATGAAACTAACTGCACAGTTAAATAATATTATATATTTGCAAAAGAAAATATATATATATATAGAACGATTAAAAGAAATCTAGATCTGTTGAGTTTTTCAATTAAAATTAAATTTCTCAATACAGTCATAAAGTAACCATTTAACGGTTCAAAAAAATCCGAAACGTAGCAAAATGTTCCTCTAAGAACCAGGAAAAAGTAATAGAAATTATCTCCTCTAGCTCTTTTTAAAAGTAAATTAATGTTCCTTACTCCTGTTTCTTGAGGTATGTAGTGGGTTCCATTTCATCTTCGTTCTCAGGATCTTTAATATCCAGACACAAATGACGCCTCGGTCGCTTCGGGGCTCTGCTGAAGTCCAACCACAGATTGTTTCTAGTAGCTGAAAAATAACAGATAGGAGAGCTGTTATGAAATTTTCTAAGAGAAGACATAATAAAACAGACGCATTAAAAAAGATACATATTCTTAATAATATTAAATATTAGACTAGTACAAATAGAAAACTACAGAGTGTGGAATTTTTTATACCACTGAGTTATTTTTGCTCTTTATATTCAATATTGAACTGAGCCCTGTAGACAAATGACGGATTTAGACATTTTACAGCCCTATATAATGAGCATTCTGAAGTTCTCTTTTAATAAATTAGCGATTTTAGAATAAAATAGCAAAACATTCTTATCAGAATCGGTATATTAATGATTTATTAAATTCTTAATCATTTTAATATTCTGTAAAAATGTAAATGTTAATTAATTTATTTTGATTATTTGTTCCACAACATCTACATTTATGTTCAATAATATTTAAACAGATGCTTGGTGTATATAAATATTATAAGAACTTTGTGAACATAATAAATAGAGAGGAACATGACTAATTATGCCTGACAAAGTGTAAATATTATCCTAATGTTTTATAATTCTTAAAATTTGTATTATTTATAAATTTATTTATTTGGCAACTAGATTAATGGATTTTTAATCAATCTGCCTGTGAGATCTTTCAGCCTAGTTGCCAATATACAATAGTCTAGTCGGAAATCTTCCACTGCTTGTAGGGGTCTACAGGCATTGCAAATCACCAAACACTTCCCCCACTTTCAAAATATGTACTTTTTATTGATTTAATTTAATATTCACATAAAATTTTCATTATTTGCGTATAAAAATTTTAAATTTAAAAGTAATCTTAAAAACTATTATAAGACAATTACAAACTTTTTTTAACACAATCTATATACTACGATAGAGAATTTGTCAGAACTGTTGACTTATGAAACAGTTAACAATGACAAAATAAACAGGACAGCATTGATCTGTAAGCGAATTTGAAAGCACGAAAAAAGCCTCCAAGAACAACATTTTTAAATTTATTGATTTTGATTGATTGATTTTATTTGAATTCGAAAGCGGTACATTATCTTATAAATCAAATGAAAGTTCAAAAGAAAATTGCCTGAAAATAATTTTAGAAAGAAGGGTGGGAGGGAAAGATAAGAAAATACTTGAAAACTGGAGGCTTTAAGGATTATATATATATATATATAAAGAGATGCTCGGCCGAGAAGAGGAAACTATTGAAATTTTAATTTCTATTTATTTCCTCTCAGATGTATAACTTGTACAAAGAAAAAGTGGTAAAAGATTCGTACGTCTACATCGCGAGACAAAAGCAAAAGAGATAGCAATTTTCCCCTTCAGTGACTTTATTATAAGACTCTGAGAGGAATTTAGGAAAGGGAATCTTCGGCATCTTTAAAAGAATGTTATAAGCATTAAGGATTTTTATCATTTCACTCGGAGCGTGAAAAAATGCTGAAATCATGAAGTTTCTAGAGCGTGTGTTAAAAATAATTAAATAAAAAGTGCGATAGATTAGGAAATAAGAGAATATTTTAGAATGATGTTAATATGGGCTAAATAACGATAAAAATTAGGAAATTAATTAGATTTAAATTTAAATTAAATTTAAAGTTATCATTACCTACACATATAATTATATCATCGTCTTAGGCGACCAGCTCGTAAGCTCAGATTGACTTTTTTAGGCTGTTAAATAATCAATATGGAATACAACTATTTAAAGTATCACCTTGTTATTTGATATTACAGAAAGAAATGACTTTAAATAAACCAGTATACTATAAATTATTGTTGGTGCAAATTAAAAAGTATATATTCTACGAAATAAAAGTGAAAATGAAAATCCTACTTCGAAGTTAATATCCGAAGTTAATATCCGAATAGTTTTTTTTTAAATACTTATTTTAACATTAGTAGAAGCATGCGATTGAGTGTTTTATGGATGAGTTCTGAATTTTATGATAACTTTGAAAACAGATTGTATATTAAATTATATTTCAAAAATTTATCAAAAGTAAAGAAAAAGATTGTAAGGAAAAAAATTGATGCCATTAAACAGGTTTTTTTTTTATTTTAAAATAATATATAAAAAACATTTTTGTGAAATAATAGTTTTGGAAGATATGAAAACCAATTTCCATTGACAAGATATAGAAATTATTCGTATAGCGACTTATAAATTTATTTTACTGCTCTACTAAACATTGATGCTCTATTTTATAAATTTGATTTCTTTTACATATTCTCTCCTCTGACTGAATGGATTTTTGATGATGTAGAGTACTCTCCCTATAATTTCTAATAATTTTTTATCTCCATAGTAACGAAATTTGAATTAAATGCAAATTTAAAAACGGTTAGTGAAGAATCTGATACATTTGTATTACGATTTCATTATTGAAATTAAACAATAAATAGTAGCATTTTTGGATCACGTACCTTAGCGTTTTATAAATATATATTACCATGATTGCTTTTCTTCCATTATTTTTGAATAATTTAGCAACTAATTAAAATTTTTGTCTATACATTTCAGATTTGAAAAAATTAGTAAATAAATTTTTATTAAAAATTAAAGTTTTTAATTATTTCATTTTAATTTAAGAGATGAGCTTAAAATCTAATTTTCAAGTTATTCTTTTTTTACATTTCTTATATTTGTTTTTAAAGACTTTTTTTTTTTATCAATCTAAGAATTAAAAAAATGTGCACTGTAAGATTAAGTTATCATATCAAATTTTAAAATAATGATGATTTACAAAAATTCGATAATTTAGTATACAAATTTCGAAGTTAATTTAGGTCCTATTTTGATGCAATATCAGAACTATTTTGGAGAGCATTCGGCATTTTTTAACCGAGGTGAGATAACGTGGACGAAGCTTTTAGACTGCATTTCCCTTTTCTTAAATTACCTCCACCCCCCACCCACCCCCCAAAAAAAGAAAGAAAAAAGAAACAATATCTACAAAATATTTATTTTGAAATAGCTATTTCAAAGAGAAAAAAACTTGTTTTTAAAACGAAGAAAATTGAAGAATGGCTAAATTAATTTCTAATTTGGCAGTAGTAATGTTTCTTTTCTTTATGCCTCGCATATTTAGTGGTGAAAAATTCATAAAATATTACGAATGATCCAAATGAGATGCATGCAACATCAAGTAAAGTTAAATAAGAAGAAAATGTGGTGTGCAAATACATTGTAGCCAAGAACTTGATAGAACATCATTTCAATTGTCATTCTAATTGTAGATTTACCACAAACACTGTTTTCATTTTTCTTTGCTTCCCATCTTTATAATTTATTATATTTGTAAACAGGGCCATGACTGGTTTTTGTTCAAAAGCAATCCTTGAAAGGCTAGTCAGTATCAGGGACATCCAAATATTTTGAAAGTTTCTGAATAATGATACTAAAGATATGAGAGAAATTTTTTTATGCTCATTGATCCTCTACAGAAACAGAATTATTTAAGAGTTAATGGCTATTGCGGTTATAACCAAAAACTTTTTTTATAACTCCAGAAAATCCATTTTTCTTGAATTCTGAAAAAGCTTTATAGTTTCACTCTTTTTTTAAAACACTATTATTGCTTTTTCTTTGATATATATTTTTATTCCAATTCCTTTATTATCCACACAGAAAAGAATTTGATAAATTTTTCGTTATGTCATGAAGGGTTTTACAAAAACGAAGTTAGAGAAAGTACAAAAACTTTTTAGAGGAGTAAACTGTTCTATCTTTCTATAAAAGAAAAGAAAAGTAGAAAACCAACAGAGTTTAACTTATTCATTAATCACTTGTTTCAAAAATTTTGAGATGTTCTGATAGTGATAATTTTTTCCTTTCTCAAAACAAAATTAATTAGCAAAAAATTAATCAACTAAAAAGTAGTATACTTCTTAAAAATTTTAATTATACATTAGGAGTGGTATTACCGTTTCCTTGCAATTAGGTGATAAACTCTCGATCACCACAGCCTTCTATTTTTTTACTTTACAAAATGGTTTAATTTTTATTTGTTTCAGTATCTTTTACATTCTGCATTTTTTAAAAAAATGAGTGATTGGTTAATTGACAGTTATCAGTCATATTGGCAATTTTATGGTAATATGATTACATTAGAATCAGAAAGATTGATTTTAGAAATGGATCTCATAATTTTCGGCCATGGTCAGATGATCAGGAGGACACAACTGAAAGATTGATCTTTTCAAGAATAAATTTTTGAAAAAAAAAATAATAAACTTTTATTTTGAATCAAATTTTCTATATTTTTCAATGTAGTAATTATTTTATTGGATGAAGTGAAAGTAAAAATACTGGAAGGTGGACTGTAAAGTTTGGCATATAATTTTAAATCGGAAAGAATTATTAGAAGCATTGCTTACTGTGTTAGTGGAATCATTGATGCTTTTATCAAAATTTTGAGACGATTAGTATAATTTTAAAAAAAATTCTTTGTAATATAGAATTTAATATTTTCTTTCAATCAAAAATCATTACCACTGTCTCAAAATTCCAATCTACTTTATAAAAAATTATCTGCTTTCAATGTTATGAATTTTCTTCTGAATTTTTTAAGAATTACACGAGAGACACGTGGAATTATTAAAATTACAAAACACGATTCAAATAAAATTCTGCCGTGGCCTTAATCTCAGGCACGATTAACCTGTCAGGAGGATATCCGAGTTATCGGACCGAAATTTAAAAATAAAAAGTTCATCCCATAATAATATCGCTTAGCTACAAAACGAGATGTTCATCTTACTAAACCGAGTCTGATATGTTTTATGTAACAATCGCGGTTCTTTTACCTGCTTACCTGAATTTGAATCGAGGTTGCAACGCTTCATATCTTCCCTGGAAACCCTGGGTTGCTGGAAGGTTGTTTCAGTATCGGAGCCAAATTCGTTTTCTCGCTTCTTTAGTTCAAAAGAAGTATTCGTCCCTTTAAAAGTTAAAAAAAAGTCATCAAATCTCTTTTACAAATGCTGTTTGGATGTTTGGAAACTGATTGCAAGCTATGAAGTACTTTTAACCACTTAACTGTTTTATTTTCTTTACTATCTAATAAGATGACACCTTCTATTGGGTTGCTCGGAAAGTAATTTCGTTTTTTTTTTTTTTGTGGAAATGAAAGACAGTTTTCGTATAATAAACAAATACTTTATTAAATTATATATTGGTCGCTCTGGTCCAACACCTTTTGCCATCTTTCTGGTAGTAGCATAATTCCACGCTCATAAAATTTTTGGTCTTTGCTGCCAAAAAACTGATCGAGGTGGTTTTTGACCTTCTCATTTGAGGTGAAGGTTTTACCGTCTAAAAAATTGAGCGAACCAGTTCTGGCACTGGCGTACTGTCAACACACCTTCTCCATATACATCGGTCCATTTCTTTCTGGCTTGAACAGCATTTTTACCCTTTCTGTAGTAAAACAGTAAGATATGTCGAAAATGCTGCTTATCGCTCTCCATATTTAAAAGGGCCCCAACCAAAAACTGCTGCTTAGAATTAATTGGAATTTTTCACACACAAGCCTTGCTGTATGAGCTCTCAAAGCATATAAAAATTATACGGCTTAAATGTGAAGTTGGGTGCAAAAAATACAATTAAATCCTGTGTCGGGAAAAAACGAAATTACTTTCCGAACAACCCAATATTTTGGGAATATTTTCTAATTTTGATTCAAATGGAAATCCATTGAATACTTGACTTATCTATGTATTCGAAGTAATTCGTAAATACGGGCATATTCGATTATAATCGTTATGAATGGTTTATTTTTTGCTTACAACTATCAAAATTTGATAAATCGATGAGCGTATGGCACACGGGCAAATCAGGTTAAGCTGTTAATCCTATAATGAATGCATTTCAAAAATGTTGCTTCTATGAAACTTATATACACAATTTTTTAATGACAACTAGAAATCGTTAGCAAAATTTATATGAAACATTTATGATGTTTTTTATTGTGTTCAAACTTCAGTTTACTTAATAATTTCATTGTAAGAGTATGATTATCATATTAGTTCACTTGGTAATTACTTTTGTTAATTCTTAGGTCTATATAAGTTTTGAAACTTCGTAGAATTCGAGAATTTGATGATCAGCTACATATTTTTTATTGCATTAGGCTTGCATTGCCATTTACTGTTATTATGAGGAATATCTGAAATATTCGTTATGCTACGTTTTATGTTCCATTAACACAGAGGTCCATAAGTAAGAAATTATATTTTTTGATTTAGAACTTTTATTGACATCTGAGACGTTAAAGATCAGAAGGAGCAACCACAATTTATATCAAACACGCTAAGTATCTTAATTGAAATAGAAAATATGTTTTCAATCAAAATGTGCTAAAAGAAATTAACTGCCCTACATTTGATACAACTGTCAAATGGTCACCTTAAATATTTGTAAAATATGATAGCTCAGTTTATCGGTATTTGTATCTTGTTAAATAGAAAATTTCACCACCTCATTTAACACATTGCGTACGGGTCACGAGATTTCTCGTTTCTAGCAGGCCGAACGTTGTGGCCGGGCCACGAGATCTCATATTCATGTTTTTTTCGGCTAAATCGATGCATAACCAACCAGAAGCAAATATTTAACACATTAAGGACCGCGAAGAAATCTGTAAGACACACGCCTGGGACGGCACTTTTTGGGCAAACTTGTATGTTCTAAAATCACCACAAGTTTGTTATTTATGAAACAATAACAGACGGGACAAGCAACACGAGAAAACTAGTGAGTGGTCCGTAACAGATGGGACGCGAAACACAAGAAAATTCGTGAGCGGTCTTAAATGCCTTAAAACAAGATACTGCTGCAAATAACATTATACAAGGGATATGCTTTACCAAATGTCACACTCTAAAGCATTATTCAAGTCTGTGAAATAAACAATAATTAAACTATAAAAAATCTTATATAATAAGTACATGTACAAAATATATAGTAATTTTCCAGAATGCTTTAATACCAAATGCAAATTAAAAATGTTCATATATGCATCCTATTGCTTGCCAAGCATGCTTCTAGAGCGTTAAAAAATTTGCGGGCCCTTTGAGCTTGTTGAACCCGCAGAGCACCGTACGCAATGTGTTAATATGGGAACAGGGTCGGCATTCGCAGACGTAGATCGCATTTGAAAACAATATTAGTTAGCCCTGGTTTCCAATAAACTTACACAGATTCCCTTCGTAAATTTTTCTTACATTTTTTTTTTCAAATTAAGAGGAAATTAAAAAAAAATAATAGCGGACAAGAAATAAAAATAATGTGGATTGAAAATTTCTTTAATTTTTATAATTTTTGAAAATGAGGCCAGACATTTTCATTCTAATCTATGCTTAGGTTTTTTTAATTATTTGTAATGTAATCTGCCTGTGAAGAATTTTGATTTCTTCTATGAATGGTGAAAAATCAAATTCGAACAAAAAATGGTTAAGAAAATCAATCTACTCGAACCTAAGATCAGGATATAAAAATAGACTGCTATGCATTATTTTTTTCCAGATATGGTTCCAACCATTTTTTTTTTAATTTTAAGACTTTGAACTGAGAAAAAAACGGTTGTTTTCTTAAATTTTTAATAGTTTTGATCCTTTTGTAATAGGGACCAGGTCAAATGTCTGACCTATTTTACCTTAGTTATGTAACAAAACTGAACTAAGGCTTGCACTTTGATGCAAAATCAAATTGTCACTAATTGGTCCAATCCCAAGAGGTTAGATAAACTTGTCGTAAACGTTTAAAAATTTGATAAAAATGTTCAAATTTCGGGAAAAAGCATACCAAATCTCATCATCTATTATGGCATTTTTTTAGATATTGTGTTCAAATAAACACACATAATTTAAAAAATTTCGCAACAGCGAAGTTGGATGTGAATTCATCAAAATACCGAGATCGAGTTTTTTTATGTGTACAATGTATCTCTTTGTACACTTCGAGAAACAACTTCGCAACATTTTAATGTACTGCATGAACTGAATAAAAATTTCCTGATAGACGCTTAGAGAATAATAAGAGGGGGAAAATTCTCATACAGACAATCATTCTTGGCAAGGGGTGCTGATAATTTCGAGATTAAGGTCACAACCCTTAACGAGATTTCCCTCCCTCCAGTACATTCTTCCATCCCGGAAATCGAACACGTCCCTTTATTTTGTTCATGATTGGAACAGAAGGAAAGCAACAGCATTAATGGAAGGTTCAGAATACTTAGGAAAATCGATATTTTTTTTTTGTTCCATTTTGCGTAATTATGGAATAACGTGCAAAATACCAATTTTCTGATGCCGTGCCGAAAGTATGGTAGAAGGTAAATCAGACGTAAAAAGTGTCTGGCTTTAACGATGCCATTTGGTGTCATTACTGCTTTTGAGTAAAAACTAAAATAATTTTTACATTCTGGCATCAAATGGATACATCGTTAATGATTGATTGTGTCTGGGCATCATGCGCTCCTAAAGTGAAGACAGAAGATGTTCGCCATTATGAAGTCATGCTGGATTAGGTTAACACTAGATTTACCATGAGTTGGCATATAACTATTTTTACCAAATAGAGTCAAAATGATCCCTATTTAATTAGAAAAAATATTAATTGTACTATCTATAATGAAGTTAAAATAGAAAAAAAATCTTTTATATTTTCAATATATTTGACGAGGTATGGTGTGTTTATTTACTAAAAAAAGTTTTATTGTGTTTATTTACTAAAAAAGGTTTATTTTATAATAGTCTTCAAGACCATCTCATTCTTCTACCATCATCTTCTACTAAAACATTGACTCACATGTCTTCTTACTAACAACCTATAATAGCTTCTATCTAACTGACTTTCAGCTTCGGCTTCTTGCTTCTTATATACATACATTTTACTAACACATACAGATTTCGATATTTTTACCCATATCAATGCGCGTCCCTATCAAGTTGTTGCATATTTAAATATAAATGTTTATATTCTTAACAATATTTATTCGACTGGTCGAAATGATCCCTTCGGTAAAAGTAGTTATACTATATATATTCTTCCGAAACTAAAAAAGATAAGATTTGAGATTATATGTCTTATAAATGTAAGTAAAAATTAATTAAAATATTCTCATAAAATACGGCTATAATTTTCTTAAAGGAAATTAACGAAAAGTTTTCTGAGAAGAGTTAAAATGACTCCTTGGTAAACCTAGTGTTAAGAAATGAGTATTCCCGATTATTTTGGAGATTTTTAATGAAAGGATTAAAGGAAATTAGACTATATTGCGATTAATATTTTTTTCTGGCAACTAATATTTCATTATCTAAGAAATTTTGCTTTTCTTGAGTTTGAGTTTTTCAAAAGTTTAATCATCATGTTTTTCTAATTTGCAAGGGGGAAAAATTTACTAGACCATCTATGTTAAAATGAATTTTTTTAAAAAGAGCGATGAATTTAAAAAAAAAACACGTACGCGATAGCATGTAAATTCTTTATTAGAAGAAGTGAAAACTTTAAAAAAAATTTAACAAAGGAATTAATGCACATTTTGAATAAAATCAGATTGCCTTTTAACAAGTTACAAATCTGCACAATTCACATTAGCTTTATAAGTAGTAAACTTTCTCTGCAAGTTTATAAATTTATAATTTTTTGATTATTAAGTGGAATTAAGGAAATAATATATTATATAAAAATAACTTTTAGTATGTTAATAGTACTGGGAAAATGATTGTATCTTTTTTATTTTATTTTGAAGACTATAATTCCAAGAATGGCCCAACTTATTCTGAAAAGAAAAAAGAAATTTAGAATATAAATATAAATTATTATCTCTATAAAAACTCTAAACTCTCAATATTTTCTTTTTAATCACTTTATCGCTTAGAATACCTGAATGAAAATTTTATGTAATTTTAGGTACTTGCAAGAACAGGAATTTGGAACGATAAGAAGATCATGAGAATTTTTAATATCGTGCTATTTAAAATATCCTGATTTTACAAGTATGATTTGTTTTTCTTACCTTTTTCAAAACGTGTCATATTCCTTCAAATGAACTGTTTATACCAACTTACAGATTTTTAAAAGTTCGGAATTGAAAGAGCTATTTAGTTAATATATTCACCAGTGTTTACAAAAATAAGTAAGTTAAATAAGTTTAAAAAATATCTGTTTCCAGAATAAAAGATTGTATCAGTAATCTTTATTTCTTTCTTAAATAACAAATAACTGAGATTCTCTGAATTATAGAAAAGTTAATATATCTGTTTCTAAATAAGTTTTAAAAATAATGAAACCAACTCGAGGTAATTCATAGTAAGAATTTTATGAGCAATTTATTTATGTTTTCCAATATTTGATTTAGTTTTCCGTGTGGCCAACCATTCTCATTACTCTGTAGGAAAAAGTACACTCATGTCCATAAATTAAGTCACGCGGAAATCGAATTCAAAAATACATATATCACCCGTAAAATGACAACAAATATCTCCAAAAATCATATGCAAATTGCAGGAAGCCACCAGATGATACCGATAGTACGTCACAATGACGAGAATGTAAGAGAGCGATGTATAAGGAATACAGGCAAAGAAGTAAAATTATTTGCAAGCGCTTTATAAGCCTTTCAATGCAATAACTGCATAGTTCAGATACAAAGGAAGCATTTGGATGATTTTTTACGTGGTAGAATAATCGGCCGTCTGGAATGTCACCTGGGAGTATCCAAGGAACTTGGAATCGCCCAGAGTGTCATTTACAGGCTTTGACAACGATTCCAAGATGATGGTAATGTGAGTACATGCTAAGCACAGGTCACCCCCGAGTTACAACGCCGAATGAGGACCGTTATTTGGCAGTTACTGCCAAAAGAAACAGACGGAGCGCAACATCAGACCTGTCTCGTCAGCTCTCTTCAGCCACTGGTACGACAGTTTCAAGGTAGACCGTGTACAGACGCTTAGGATTGATTGGTCTGTATTCTCGTAGGCCTGTCAGATGTGTTACACTTACTGAAACTCACTGTCACTCGCGGTTAGCCTAGAGTAGACAGCATGCATTTTGGCACCGCCACAGTGGGCTTGTTGTCCGACGAGTACAGGTTTAGTTTGCAGCCTGATTCTAGCCGGAATTTCATATGGTGAGCGCCAGGTGCCCGTTACCATCAAGAGAACATCATTGAACGATACCGTTACGGTGGTACAGGATTGCTCGTTTGGGGAAGAATTATTCTGGGTTCCAGAACTGACCTGCATCTTAAAATTGGAACCATGACAAGTCAAATTTATAGGGACGTCATTCTGGAACAACATGCTCAACCGAACTTGAATCCAGTAGAGCATGTGTGGAACGTGCTTGGCCGACGAGTTGCAGCCCATCAACCAATCCTACATTTCTACCGGAATTTCGGAGAGAATTGCTTGAGGGTAGTGTAATATTCCCCAAGATCAGATCGATAATTTGCATGTCTAGGCGTTGCACGAACTGTATTGCATCGTCTGGGAGACAGACTATGTATTAACCATCATACTAATCATGTAATATTGGTTTTTGTAAATAAGATTTTTTTTGTAATTAGCTCCAAAAAGCAAAAAAAATCGCAATTTTTATTAATGATATCAAACATATAGCATTTTTTTTGCTATTTACCTTTTGTTTAATAAATAGGCTTTACAAATAAATCATGTTTGTTTTGCTTCTGACTCTTTCTTTTCCTGAACTTGCATTACCATTAATTTATGGACATGAGTGTAAGTAGAAAAGTAGTGTAGTGTAAAGAAACACAATCCTTTTTCCTTTGCAAAAGAGATGGATCTACCTTCTGCAGATGTGGAACCACATTTCTTAAAGCCCTATTGGAATTTTAAGTTTGACCCTGATCGAATTCATTTCCATACTGATCTCTTGGACAAGGTAAGCAAAAAGTTAGTTACCTGAATTTACTATATAAATGGCTTTAGAAACAATTCATAGCATTCCATCTTCGGCTCTGAAAATGTACACTGATGGCAGTAAAGGAGATGGTGGCGTTTCTGGTAGTGACGTGCACATAAAGACTCCTGAAGGAGCTACTAATATTTTGATTAGAAATACTGACAACTGTTCAGTATTCAGGTCCGAACTTATTACAATCTATTAGGGTCTTCAATATATCAACACTTCAGGGACATTTGGATTTTAACGGACACTCGTGCCTCTATATAGTACCTTTTTCATTGGAAGAAAGTGGGAGACAAAACTAGCAGGAATATCTTAGACCTTATTGTCAGGCTCTTTATACACTTTAAGTGGGTCCTCTCACATGTTGGTTTAAATGGTAATGAGATATCCAATTACTTAGCTAAGACAGCTTCAGCCGACATATTTCATGGTGACGCAACACTAACTTATTTTGAAATCTTCTCTATCAAAAAGATGGAGTCGAGTGCACTTTAGAAAGTCTCACCTGCTCACCCTTGGTACTTTGGTAAGAGCCTTGGTTGGTGTTACCGTCTGGATATCTCTAAAAAAACAGCAAACGACTCTCGTTTTTTGAGTGAACACACCAAATCCCTCATCTTCCAACATAGCCTGAGGATCTTTACTGATTGTTCTTGGTGCAAGGCACATCAAACCTCCCCCAATAATATTCTTAAACTTTACTCTTTTTGAGATTTTAAGGGGCCCGCTTTTGTGTTTGGACTTTATAGAGATCTTTGGTTTCATGGAGGTGGTATAGCGCAGCTATGCCACTGGGATCAGAACCAACAACATTTATGTTTTTCAATCCTTAGACGAATTTTAAAGATATTAAAAAAATAAACAATAATTTTATTTACAGACTGAAAAATATACGCGGAACTAGATAAGCTACATTTTATCTAAAATATATTGACCTATATTTTAGATACTAAAATTGTGCGGCAATTCGTATCTCTATCCCTATACCTTTTATAACTATCCTGCTCCTTTGCACTTGGATAGACAGACAGACAAATTTTCACACAGTACTTTCCCTTTCTATAATTTTCATGCGTGAAAGTAAAAGTATGGTTATTCTACTTTTTCTGGAAAACGGTATTCATTATTACAGTTTTTAATAGCTTGCTAATAGTTAGATTTTCTTCACACACATGTGTTCAGATGCGAGTATTAACTATCAAAATGATTTAATGCATCTTAATTAATGACTTAATCACAACACTCACCTAAAGGGGATTCAAGATTAACGTTTCTCCTTTCGTTTTTTGAAGACTGAGAAGAAAATGGAATGTTTACAATATCACAATCATTATTCATGAATGTTGTGCTTGTACCTAAGTGGAGGATAAATGAAAAAAATTATTCGTAATCAAATACATTTTGAGAGATTCGTCAAATATTTTTGTACCACAAAAGGAATCATTAAGAAAATCTTCCAAGTTTTTAAAGATTCATATAATTAATAAAAAAGGATCTCATGTTATCGAAATAAGGTTTGAAATAAGTAAATCGAATTGACTTTTAAAATAATTAAAATATTAAAAAAGGAATTCAAAATTTTTAAGAATTTAATTTTGTCAGTTTTCTATTAAAACTTGAAAATTAAATAAAATACAAAACAATTCTTTGAACAATATTTAATGCATTGACGAGTCATTCAAAGATTTGAAAAAAAATATATATATTTCAAGTGATTTCTATATTCGTTTAGGCAAAAATGTGTTGAGAGACAAAGTGTTATCGCTTTGTTGCAGTAATTTGGATGCTTGCTTTTGATTTTAAACATTTGTCCAATAAGCTAGTTTTCTGCGTTTTTTAGTGGACCGTTTGAAGCTAAGGCAGCTCTGATGCTCACAATTAACAAGAGGATGAATGGAACCAATCTATTGAAGGTTTCATAACTCCTTTCTTTTACCATTAGGTATTATGATGTAGAAAGAGGGTGTATGCATGCAGATGCTTGAAGATTGATTGATTGAAATGTGAAGATAATGGAATTTTTCGCAACAAAAGTCGTTATCCCCAATGTCAAAAGAAGTTGTTTGAAGAATGAGGAGTAATTTTCATAATATCGTTTGTAGAATTCCTCTGAGCACAAAATAACGTCAATGTACTAGTTTAATACGAGGTACAAGATCCAAATCTTGCCTAAAGTTAAGCCGAATGGGAAACAAGGGCCAAAGCAATCCATTTGATAAGAAAGCATTAAATAAAATGGCAGGTCACAGAAAGCAGAAATTGAGGACCAGAAGCCGGCTCGTTTATATTTAGATACAATAGAATCAAACTTTAGATCAAAAAGATAAATATAAAAAATAAGGAAAATAAAAATAAAATTAGAATATAATACAAAAAACAATATGCCGGCGTCCTAGCATAGCAGTAGCGCGTCTTTCCCGGGTTCGAGTCCCGGTTAGGGCAAGGTTGTTCTTTCGTGGTTCTATTTGTGAGATGTATGAATGTGCCCTCCTGTAAGAAGGGGTTGTGAAAGCGAATGAGTGATGCGTGAGTAGCAAAGTGGTACTCTTGGCCCTAGTTGGCGCTACTATAAAAACAAGAGAGGCTCCCCCCCCCCACCAGTTTAAATCGTTGTCATCGTAACAGTCGGCTTGTCCATGGCAAGTGCCATAAGAAACAACAACAAAAAATAGCAATAGTATAAACATAAAATATTTCGAAACATGAGAAAAACATAAGGATATCTATAGTTACTGATGACTTATCATTATCCAAAGTTCAATACAAGACAAAAAGACACATTCTTGCATGCAAATTTCAGCCACTGCTACTTCACAATCCCGATATTAGGAATAGTATATATTATCGATCGTCACAATCTAATTATACCACAAATAATATTACGAAAATCCATAAAGCGGGTTATGATAATCCAGCAAGCTAGATAAATGAAAAAAGTGAATTTATTTCTCGAATATTCCAGAAAATTTGTATTGCAGGTAACTAAAACACAACCAAGATTACGCAAAAATACAGCATTTGTAAACAATAGTAACACAAGCAAACAAAAAGTTATTAATTACGTAATAGTTAAAATCCTATAAATGGCACTCGCGTCTATAATTCACCAGCTCGCAATATGAATTATATTTTAAAGAGCGATTAACTCGTTTGAGCACCTCATATATGTAAAGTTTTCCGATACAGCGAGACGTCATATAAAATTCTTCAAAAGAATGTCTAGATCTTTGATCTAATAGAGATAAAACTATAATCCTTTCATTTTCCCGAATTATTTTTGTCGCCAAATTTATTAATAAGATAGAGGACTGTCGTTGTGATATTTATTACGAATCTGTAAATTTCGCTTTCCTACTATAAGACTAAAATGGCAGAAAAACAGGATTACAGATTCTTACTAATATATTGAAATATTTATGCTTGCTGTTTTATAATTAGGAGGATTAGGAATTTATTAGTGATAGCTTAGTTGGTTGAAAGATACCATACGGAATCAGCAGGCTAAGATTATATCAAAAATGAGTTCTAATCTTAACCTAACTCCCTCCTAACAAATAGGTTCGTCAATTCAAATTCAACCCCATATGCTACGCAATAAAATGTTATCAAGTTATGCAGCAATGATGCACTGTACCAGTGTGCAGCTCATTTTGAGGCAACAGATGGTTATGAGAAAAAATGCATCACTATAGATATCGCACCACTCAAATGAAATAGAAAAACGATTTGATCCCAAAGATGGTGAAAAAACTCCGTGGTATATGTTATCAGGTTGTACGAGAACAGAATGCCACTGAAAATTCATCAGAATGCCAACAAACGGCCCACTAAAGGATTCTATACTCTCATATTCTCCTTTATCTCTAATAATGTTTCTTGGTGACTATAGGTCAGACCGCAACAAATTGGTACATATATATCTTGGAGGTTGGAAATGTGTACCTTGAAGCGACTTGTTGAAATTTTAATTAACAAATATAATGTACATCTTGAAGCGATTTTTTAAAATTTTAATTAATTAAAAATTAAGTTGAATTTTGGCGTTTTTCCACGATAACTTTTGAAAATATTGTGGCACAAAATAAACGTTGCATAATTTGAAAATTAAACGATACAAATTTAATAATCGTGCATAATTTTTTCTTGAACTTTTGGCAATTTTTAAAGTATTTTTTTTTCTTATTTCAAATAATAAATTATTTTGTAATCCTAAAATTCAAACTGTTTTCATTGTTTCATCAAATATTCAATCTCATGGTTTTTTTCCATTGTTGAAAGCTAAGCTGGAATGATTCTAATTAATATTTGTGTAGTTTGCAAAACAAATAAAACAAATGGGAAATTGCAATAGAACGAAATTTAACAAATTGATGAACCGGACATTTACTTTTTTAATAGCGTCACGATAACATGGAAATGCCCTTCGTAAAAAAAGGTTTATTAACAGATTATATGCAATTAAAATAATGCGGCTTTAATCTTTGACAATTTGATGAAATAAGTTATAGCTGAACGACTTTTAATTTCATTTAAATATAGTCAGCTGGTAGCCACAATCGACTAACTATTAATAGTTATGACTGAGCACAGTGCGTAAAAAAACATTTTTGTTAATAACAAATACTTTATCAAGTTACTCACTGACATATGCAAGACTTGTGTTCTCTTGCACTATACGATTTGGCATGGTGGATGGCACAGAGTTATCAATGAAGCAACAAGTGTCGACGGAAGACGTGCTCGTTTTGGCTTGAAGACAGTCGTTGAGGTTCTTTTTGGCCTCGTCCGCGACGTCCAACTTCTTGAATTCGACGGATGGAGAAAATGTCTTGGACTTGTCCTCGCCAGCATTATTGGGAGGCAAGCAGGCTTCGATGGGAGAATCGGCATTTCTGTTCAAAGTAAACACAGTTTCATTTTTCTGATGGGCTTTAAATTTTGGATTTGTTTGATTAAAATAAAAAAATGAGTATGGACTCCTTGATTTTTCTTCTGCTTCCTCGAATTTTAAAAGTCCTTTACTTTTGAAATGAAACTAATTAATTAAACTTGTTCGTTCACCTTATTAGCTGCATTAATTTAGTGAAGTTTTCCAACTTTAGTGATATTGCAGCAAATAAAAGCACTATTTTAAATTATTTTACACAACGAACATACAACATTTTGATTGGTTAATTATGCACACACTGGCAAAATTATTTGGTAGTAATATTTTGATGGCTATTTTTTCGGTTTTGATTTACTAGTTTTATCTTTTAATCCCAGACAGAGTTCTTGATGTCTTCTAATGGCAAAAAATAATGGAACAATTTCAGAAATGCAAACATACGACGAAATCTTACTTTGTTCCTTTTCCACACACCCAGGGTGTGAAGAGCTTTTTGAGATGCAACGCTGGACTGCGAGGCGAGCGTCGAGTCGAGTCTGTGCTGGACCGAGAAGAGGCGGGAGATGGACGCTGGGAGAGGCTGGGCTCCGGACTGCACAGCCGTCGACTTGTCTCCAGAATTTCCGCCGGATCTTCATCTGCATCCGCTGGACTGGCCGTGGTGTCGAAGGCCGTCTCGTACAATTGACGGATAGCCATTTGCAGTCTTAAGGGGTGGTTAGTAACGCTATGCATAAAGGGATAAAAACAATAACAATAAGAATCATAGTAAATTATTTTTATAATTAATTAACCCTTTCTAGGGCCGTGGGAAGTATGCCTCCCACCAAATTTATCAATCTTTGTATGAAATTATGTAGCTTGACATAAGTTCTGACAAATTTTTTTAGTAAATCAGAAATTTAGATGCTTCAGTTATTTATCTCAGACAAAATGCTGTGTCTTGATTTGTTACTTAATTATTAATTAATCAAATAAATTAATTAATCAAATTAAATTTATCTAATAAGCTAAATGAATCCCTTTTCTTATTCTAATTTCAAGGCTAAAAATATTTTAACGTAATATGACTAGAAAAAAATGGCCCTTTAAAGGATTAAAATAGTAGAATATACAGGATGCTCAAACTTACCGGGATTCAATTAGCTTACTTCTAAACCGTTGTAGAAATGTGAGATGAAGATTTATATTTTTATATTGTTTGAGTCAATCAGTAGACTTTTGAAAAAATTAAGATGTCTAAATTTTTATATTTTCTGGTTTTATTAAATTATTTTTATTAAATATTTTTGACAATCTAATAATTTAAACAAAATAATTCCACTTTTCTGCAGCAAAAACTGACTGAGTAATGAACTTTTAAACTTCCTTATTTTGGATAATTTTTGATAATTTCAATGGCTGTCTTAAAGAAAATCCGCCTATCAAAGCATTGCAATACCTCGAAGTGGCCATTGATTGGTCTTAAATAATCTAATTAAATGCTTTATGATTCGATTAACTTTCATCCCAGAAACGCAGAACTGTTTTTTGTTTAAAATGTTATTGCGTCAAGAATATTTTATTAAATATATCTAAAACTGAGAAACTGTATAAAATTTAAATTTCCTATTCGTTTCAACGGTACATTTGTAAATTCAAACAACAAAAAATGTAACTCTTAAGTTCATTTTCAGGATTTTTACTTTAAAAATATATGGTCCTCTGTATGTTAGAAAATGATATGAGTATCTATATATTTAAAATAATAAAGAAAACCAATGGCCGCACTTTTCCAACCATTTCTTTAGACCCATGTAAGGCTACATAGTAAAAATACCTCATCTAGGCCATGCTATTATGTGCTTCGAATCAGGTTGGTATTTTTTTTAACTTTTTCTCTTCAGATGGAATGGAATAGATTTAATATTGAAACTAGAATGTTGTATATATAAAGTTCATCTTGATGAATCGAAATCTATTGTAATCTTTGTATTTCAATCAATTTTTTTGGTTAGATTTCATTTTGAATTAAAATATAAGTATACTATGAATATGTGAAGAGATATAAATAGGAAATGAACAATAGTTGTTGAGAAGTCCTTTAATTCAGTATAATGCTTTCCCAAAAAAAGTACCGAAAATTCCAGCTTTATGCAGAAAAAAAACGTCAAAAATCGCTATTTTGTAATTCAGAGAATTATGAAGCCAGATGATATTTAATTCAACATCAGCTTTAGGACAAGAGCAAAAAATTCGCAAATTAAATGTTGCACTAAGAATATTTGGAACAAAATGCAAACTAGAAACAAAGGAACAAAAATCCAAAATAATCTAATAATGATAAATTTCTTCCTGGAAATCAATATAATTTGAAACAGGATTTACAAGCAAGAACCGGAATTAAATCTGAAGCAAAGAGAAAGATAATTTTCTGTTTAACAAGTTAGAGTAAATCATTTTTCTTTTACCCTCCGATACATTGATTCTAATCAGTGTAAGCATATTTTTAAGGATTATAATAGAAAATATGCATGCTTATTACTTTAAGAATAATTTCGTTATTATAAAAAGTTTGCTTTAGAATTCCATGAGAAAAATCATTTTAATTTTCTTTTATAGCGAAGAATTAACCTTAAAATATTAAAGTTTCTTAAAACTTTATAAAGTGGGCTTTTAAGACATTCAGTTCACATTTTTTTTTCTTTTCATATTTATTATTTGCAATCGCTTATTGTTTATTCTTTTTCCTACATTGTACGTGACTATATTTTATACATACTTTTTAAGCCAGTAATACCTTGGCACTCCACAACCTATGTTGATAAATACGTTAAATGGTTGATAAAATGACGCCATTTTTTAAAAATATACTTAAAAGTCAAAATGTATTAATATAAATTGTTGGAAAACAATAAATATTTATCAAAGTGTTCTAATAATAGATTTAAAGAATATGAAATATAAAGCTTAGAAGGAAAAAAACATACAATGCAAAAAATTAACTTTTTAGCTTTTTTTGCCTTTTCTATTTAATTAGGACTGAATAGCACCCTTTGTTTTGATAATAGGTGATATGATTGAAGAAAGAACAAGATGTTTACGGATTGCACGCATTTTTTATATCTGAAATAAATGCCTTAATATATCAATTTAAAAATATAGTAATTTATGACAAACAAACACGATAGCAAAATGATTAATTTCAAATTATTAGTTATCATTTTTTTTCATTTATTGGTAAAATGTTTTCGCCATTGCAAGATCTGCAAAATAAAAAGTTAATTTAATTTTTTTAAATGTTATTAAAACCAGTGTTTCTATAATTTTTTTCTCACGTGCGACTTCTTTTAAGCAACTAAAAATCAATTCAATTTGTTATAGAAAATATTCTAAAAAGACATATAAAAAATAAAAAATTCCCCGATTTTGCATTAACTAAAAAAAAAAGAAAGAAAGAAAGAAAGAAAGAAAAAAGAGAGTTTAGTAATCATATTTGGAAAAGTTCGAAACAGTCTAACAAGCGCTGTCAATATGTTCCAGGTTCTACTTGAGCGTCTATTTTAAACTGCAAGTCAGTTTAAAAGCAATACTTCTCAGTAGGGATTGCAATACCGGTATACTGGGATACCGAATACCGGTATTTTGAGCCATTTGTACAATTTTGCAATACCGGTATTCACAAGTTTAAATACCGTTTTTTCGGTATTTACTAGAAATTTTTTAAATTGTCTCTGCTATATCGCCAATATAGCAAAATAGTTTACGTTTTTGTTTTTATGTCTCCCTAACGGGCGAAATTAATTAGCTAATTAATTGCTTAAATCTAAATTACCGAAACATGGATTATCCCTGCAAGAAGATATTGTATCCATAACGACTGATGGAGCAACAGCTATGAAAAAAGTTGGAAAGTTGATTGGTGCAAATCAGGAATTGTGCTATGCACATGGAATTCATTAGGAGTAATAGATGTACTATACCAAAAAAATAAAGAACAGAAGAATCCAAATACTGTGGATATAGAAACTTCGAATTCCAACTTTGAAGAGAGTGAGAGTGAGAGTGATATTGACAATGAAGATAAAGACAATGTAATTGTTGAAGAAGATATTGCTAATGAGGATGAAATATTAACCCATCAAGAATTGCTTCCTATAATTTAAAAGTTCAAAAATTTGTTAAGATATTTAAACGTTCCCCTATAAAAAATGACATATTACTAAAATATATGCTAACTGAAAATAAAACAGAATATACGTATGTTAATATTAGATTCTAAAACACGTTGGAACAGATTACTCCTAATGATGGAACGATTTTTTGAAATTGAGAAATCCAATCAAAAAACAATAATCGTCTTAAACCTGTAAATTATTTTTTCAGATAGTGAATTCGACTTAATATCCAGACCTGTATCAGCTCTACTTCCAATAAAACTGACTATTGAGGCATTATGTCGGAGCGATTTTAATTTATTAACAGCTAATGCAACAATAAATTTCATGTTGCAGTCACTGAAAGAACAGCACACATCACTATCTGAAGAATTATATATTACATTGAAAAATCGAACGGAAGAAAGGAATACCGAAATAGAAAATGTCTTACGGTATATACATAATTATAATGATTTTAAAAATGAAAATGAAAAAGAAGAAAAGAGACTAACCAATTCAAATCTGATCAAGTTTATAGTAAATTTTCTTAAAATTTTTTACCCACAAACCTATTCACATTCAGAAGAATTCAGTTCAATTATCAAAGATTATGATGACACTAATGTCGATAGTGAAAAGGAATTGTCTCTTGAACAAAAATTAGAATTAGCGATAAATAAGAAAATTTCAACGAACCAAAATACAATACAGAAATAAGCTATATCCAAAACCATCCGACGAGAAATCGATTTATTTGAAGATGAGGGATTTAGAGGTAAATACTCGGAAAAAGTACATCGCGCATTGCTAACAGTACCATCAACTTGCGTAGATGCCGAAAGAGCCTTTTCGACAGCTGGTAATTTTTGCACAAAATTACTTTTCAGGCTTAATGACAGTACAGTTGATGCATTGTGTTTTTTAAGATCACATTTCAAAAATTTGTAATAGTACCAAAGATTGAATAGTGATATTTACAACTTTTTTGTGATTTAAATAAATAAGATGTTCCTTAACTTTTTTGTGATTTTTTTATATGCTGTTATAATTTATAAGTTCAAATTATTTTTGTGATATTTACACTCTCTAATAAAATTGGCAAATAAAACGAAGAAACTCCTGTGTTTTCTTTCTTTTTCTAAATTTTCTAATACCGGTATTAATATTTAAAAAATACCGAATACCGGTATAGAAATTTTGGTCCGATATTGCAATCCCTACTTCTCAGGTGTTGAGTAGGAAAGCCAACCACTCAATGTTGACTAGAAATCAGCAGAAAGGATGATGAATCCGGAGCTAAATAATACTGTTGGTTAGAAAGCAATAGAAAGGGTCGTGAATCCGAAGCTAAATAATACTGAAAAAGCAATCTAGTTACTTATCTACAAACAAATCTAGTAACAAAATCAAATTTTTATCTACAAACTTATTATATCTTCTTTAAAATAATGAAAAGATTTTGAATTTATTATTTTTATTAATATTAACTTGTTGGTTCAAGTTTAGAGATTAATCTTAATTTTCATTGCTTTTTACAGATAGAAAATTCAGTTTCTTTCGTTTCAGAGAACTGATTGTGTCTTTGTTTTTTACATATCGAACGACTACAATGTGCAAATGCGAGGATATATGGTAGAGGTCAAAAATCATTATAAGGAATAGCTAAAAATAGAATGTACGGAATAGGCAGATGAAGAAGATACAATTTTCCGTTGGAATAAAAGAATTTCTCAATCGTTTTTATATTGGCTCGAAATTTCTTAAATTTTATGAATGAAAATATCTAAAGAAAATCTTTAAGGAAAGGATTATCATTTGAGAATATAATAAATCAAATACAGATTGAAGATATAGAACGACTAAAAGGAATTGCAAAGTTATGATAATATTCCTAGACATATACATGTTTTAAAAAAAATGGATATTAAATGACTTTGATTTTTTTAGAAATAAATTAAGAGTGATATATTTAATTTTGATTTTAATGAAATGGTTATTTTCTAGTAGTATACATGTTCAACGATATTGTTATGATATTCTTCACGATATTGTGTAGTATTCAGAATATCGAACAATAACTTGTGCTTATAGAATCAGATTATAGCAAAATACATAAAATGGCATTTTTTAACAACTGTACCAAATAAAGGTTAAACTAAGAATAGAATCCAGCGCAATAAGACATCAAATAAAAAGGATAACTTTGAATTAATTTTCAATTTCTTAAAATAAAATGTTGTCATGATTACAAACCACTTACAAAAATCTTGGTCTATCTTATTAAGTTTCAATTGGCACTTAAAAAAGTTTTAGATCCAGTCAGATATTAGTTTAACACCGCAACAGCTAAACAGGAAAACCAACTTCGCAAGAGCTAAACAGGAAAGCCAACCCAACAGGACTTAATGGAAGAACTTAAGAGAGAGGCATAAAACCGGAACAAGGAAGCCAAGTAATTCAATCACCTGTCATCACGAATCCAAAATTTCCATCCGCAAACTTCAAGGTGAAAGTCACCGCCATGGGATCCTTCTCAGTATGCAATCGATCTTGGCCGGGAATCGATGTGATGACGATTCTTATCTGCTGGGGATGAGAGCATATTTTGCCGTTTTGAGTGAGTTCAGAGTTCAGTTGTGCAGATATCAAGTGTCAGGACAGCAAGGAGCGAATCATTAGGCTGACTGGGAACTAACTGCCTGCGGACATCGGGAAACGATGGAACATAATCTTACAGCATATGCGAGCGAAGATGGGAGGGTTACTAAAGTTGGCAGGTTCATCGTTCTTTTTGGCGGAGATGCCTTCAGGAAAATGTAAAGATCTAGAAAGGGTATTTTTAAAAACTTTTTCTATTTTTGGTGGCTCTAAAATATTTTTTGTGATGCCATTTTTTGACTGAAGAAAGCTTTACACTTCCTAGTATATATTCGCATAAACAAATATTAATATATTAAGTAAATTAAACCCTAGACTGTGGCGGGCCACACACAAACGAGATCTGGTAGTACGAAGTTGTTTTGCAATATCTTGCAACAAATCCTGTGCAACAAAATAATTTATTGCATTTCGTAGTATATAGCATTACATCAATAAATGCAGTAAAGATTTATGGAATACATAAAAAGGAAAAATAATTAATTTTTTTATAAAATTAACAATTTAATAACAAAATGAATTTTTAATTAATAAAAGTTCTTCATAAACGTACAAAATCCAGCCTAATAGGCGAATTATTTTAACAACTGGTTCTTATTTCATATTCTCACATGTTTTATAGAAAATTCGTTGGTTATATCAATATAAACCAAACGGAAGGCCGATTGGAACATTTTATACCTGCTCTTATATAACATGAGATTTCTGTCACGTATCGATTATGATTGGAATTTCGCACACGTGTTCGCTTTGACAAGAGAAACAGAGGGATCCATTTACTCGGCACGTGGAACCGATGACGCAGTCATTTTTACAAAGCTTCAGTTGAATTAATTAGAAAGAAAAAGTGGAATAGGATCAGGAAATAAGAGAATATTTTAGAATGACGTTGACATGGGCTGAATTAGGATAAAAAATTAGTAAATTAATTAGGATTAAATTAAATTTTAATATATATATATATATATAATGTAATGATATTTTAACTCTAATTTCAATTTAATTAATTTTCAAGATTTTATCTTAATTTAGCCCATAGTAATTTTATTCTAAAATATTCTCTTATTTCGTGATCCAATTCTACTGTCTCTACTTAATTAATTCAAGAGAAGCTTTGTTAAATTGCTGAATCAGCTAAAAGTCTAACTTTCCCACACTCCGCGTGAAGAGGCAAAATACCGCTGATGAGGCAAATTCTTTTTTAAAATCTATCTGTGTTCCCCCTGCCTTCTCCGCCCGTGTAACGAAAATCGCTATCGAAATCTCGTAATATATTAGCACTATGAAGAAATGTTTTCCCTATCAAAATCATAGGTTATATACGACCAGGGATAAAATGCCCAAGAGCTTTTTCCTCATTCCTTTTCTGTGTCGTTCTGTGTGCTCATCGCTTGTACATATGCCTGCTTCTTAAAAATGAAATAAAACGACGTCACGAAATAGCAAGTCTCTTCACTGTCTTTAAACTGCATTCTGCTTCACATAAAATAATGCTTACATATATATATATATATATTTCGTTTTTATTATGAAATTCAAAACACCTAATTTGTCTAGGATAGTGGATACGGCATTTATGAAAATCATTGACAATATTCAAATGTAAGCCTTTTTTTTTTTTTTTTTTTTTTTTTTAAGAATCAGTTGGCGCCCTTAAAAAATTATCCACATGGATGGTTTGATCGATTTCAATGAAACTTTATTAAATATCTAATTCTAGTATTATTCTGGTACACATACTTGATTTCATACATCTCAATTGTTGTGTTTTTGAGTTATGACATTTACAAATAAATCATCCAACATGATTACAAAATAATTTTTTCGAACTCAAAAACTGGAAATTCATAAAAATCTAAAAGACATTTTTTTGGACGATTATATTATTTCTTTGTACAGTTCGTGTGTAAATAAATTAAAAAAATCATGATTTTTAAATTAATCATAAATTTTTAAACTCAGTTTTGTGTCTTCTATTAATGATGCGTAGAGCTCTTTCCCTGTATGCCTAGTTCTTCTACTGAACCGAGTAGAGGGTTAATAGCATTCGAGCAACAGTCCGCTGAAGCGTGGCTTAATTGAGAACGATTTGTTCAATGAACCAGAGGCTTGTGCTTCGTTCCTCAAGAGGTTATTATAACATCATTCCTTAAACCTTGAAAAGAACCATCAAACCCATGCAACTACCACCCCCATTGCACTCACCAGCTGTCTAATTCTTGAAAAGTCAAAAATATTTAATATATTATTCGGAAATCAACAAATTTTTTAATTTCTTTCGAAGTGGATTAAGACCGGAATTTTCTGCAACTGATAACATGCTCGTTTTGGAGATAAAAATTCGAACTGCATACATTCGCTGTGAACCATGACCATCTTTTTCCAAACAGAAAAAGCTTATTATGGCGCTTGACAATTTGGCCTTCTTTTTGATCTATGACTGTAATCTACGGGGTAATTTATTTATATTCATTCAGAATTCGTTAAAACTAGAAAATTTGGAGTCAAAATTGGAGACATATTACCAATGTGTTTTATTAAAAAAAAGATTTGGCATTCTTTATGATCTATGACTGTAATCTACGGGGTAATTTATTTATATTCATTCAGAATTCGTTAAAACCAGAAAATTTGGAGTCAAAATTGGAGACATATTACCAATGTGTTTTATTAAAAAAAAAAAAAAAAGATTTACCTTAGAGTTGTGCTCTTGATGTAATGATCTTTGATCTAAAGAATAAATGATATTTTAAATATCACATCTTGGCATTTATATCAAACATTTCTTTACTTTGTTGGATTTATGTAACCTTTTTAATCAGTGAAACCAATTTGAATTGGTTTCACCCCTTGAAAGGTTTAATTAAAATATGTTCCTTAGTCCCTAGAAATATTTTTTTAAAATTTTTCCTCCCTTAAAAGGGCGGAATGAAGGTAAACCGTTAACGTTTTTATCGTCATAATTCTGGAATCAATTATCGCACAAAAACTATTCTTATGCAATTTTAAAATTAAAAAAAATGTATTAAATTTTTCGTGACACCATTTCATTTCCGTAGAATTATTTCTAGGATTTTGAATCAATTTTTCAAAGTTATTTTAAACACAATTTGCAACAATTCCTTCGAAAATAATATGCTATTATTTTTATTTGTCCAAATATTATACATATTTCATTGCTTAATAAAATCATTTACTCTCGTGAATTTGGCAATGTTGAAGAAAATTGCTTTTTTTTTCAGGCGTATTCACTCGCTTTTATTACAAAGCATATTCTAACACATTTTCATAGATATTTACTATTAAACACTGGATTTAAATAATTTAAACACTTTTAAAAGCAATATTTGGTCTAAGCGTGTCTCGAGTTTTCATATTTCAGCACTTTTAAATCTGAATGTAAACAAATATCACATCACATCAAGCAATATTTTTTTAGTTCATGAATAAGATTTTATTTCACTTGATAAATTATCAGTGTTTTGCATTTTTACCATTATTATCTTTTATTTTTATACTTTAGCGGAATGGCGTCATTACAATATTTTTTTTTGGATATTTATTAAAAATAATTCAGCAGGTATTTTCTTTTGACTTCACCTTTCTTAGTTGCAGATTTTGGACCCTTTTTTTAATGTCTAGAATTCATACTTTTTTTTTTGTTTTGTTAATCATGCTATCAAGGCTCAAAATCCAAATGCTAGATTTGAATGTTTGATTAAATCTTTGGCTAATATTTCTTCTTTAGTTAAACTTCATAGTCAAAGGATTAAATAGTATAGAAGACAGGAATATCAAGGTTTCAAAAATAGAATGAAATGTTGTTTACAATATCTGTACTAAACCAAAAATATTTCCACAGTAAATAAATAATAAACAAGCATAACCAAAAATAGATTCAAAATATTTGTTTCTTTACAATTGCCTTGGCATAATGCCAACACACATATTGATTCTAGATCATGAAAATTACTACTTACTATATGAATTTTGTAATTAATGATATGGATTTTTAATGGCATTAAACATTAAGAAATCTTAGTTATTAATCTGTAAATCCTATTATTATATAGAATGACAAGTAAAGGAATTATCAAATATCTGAAATTGGAAAAGCCTTTTATATTGTTTTCTCTTAACATTAATATTTCTTAAGTTGCAATTTAAAAAGCAAGATTGAATGTAGGAACTCTACGTTTCTCCTGTGACCAATTCTAGCTGGCCAAATTTGTGAGTAGAAATTTCAAGAAATTTTTATGTATATATGCTAAACATTCAGACTAAATATGCCATAAATTTTAGATTAGTAATTAATTATTAATAATTAGATCTGAGAATCCTAAAATCTCTTGTAAATTTGAATATGAGAACTCGAAAATTGTTTAATGTAAAAGCATGTGTGTTTACTTTTCTGATTTTCGTGTAACTCAACATTGGTAAAAACACGGGTACAGCTTATTTTAGTCATTATATAAATTCATAAATTCCAATGTATTTGGAACTGGACTGGCAGACGATAAAAAAATTAATAATTTCATACTTTGTCATTCTCGAAATAGTGAGTTTAACATAAGCAATGAATCGTTTTACAAAGCGAATTTTTTCTTTCTATGTGGCAACAAAAAAGATATAGAATAGGCATATAAATTATCGTGGTTTCTTCAACAGCATATATTGTAGATAGAAATAGAATATATTTTGTAAGTTTATTTAAATATGAATATGTTTTTTATTAAATAGTTTCTCTAAAATTTCGAAGCTGTGTAAGTATGTGTAGAAAATAAAAAGTTATTTTTGCTACAAAACATAACTATCAACTATGGACATAGCGATTACTAACGATATGTTCGAAAATACAAGAAATAGCATTACTCCTAGCATCGCTTAAAAGCAAATAAGTATATAACAACATTAATTTAGTAAAATTAAGTATGCCTATTAAGAGCAGCCTGTAGCATATTCCGAACATAATTGCCATTACTTAGGACAAATGTTTCCTTTCCCATCGTACTGCAAAAATAATTCTACTCGGAAATGTAATTTAAAGGCAGCAGAGTACGTTTAATTTTCCTTAGTAAATATATTATTCACAAACAAGCTCGGCGAAATGAGCTAGAAAATTCCCCATAAATGTTAGAATTCAGTTGTTTTATTTTCGGTGGAAGCATTAATTCTTTTTAAGATCTTATATAATTCTGAAAAGTATTCTTTTCTTTCAGAATTTAATGCTTTTGTTGTTTTATAGCAGTTGCAATTCATTTTGAATTTATTTATTTATTTTATTTCATCTCGTTTCTTTTTAATCATTCATTTCCCAATTGGATTTTCTTTCCATTATCTTGAAAATCGAAAGTTATTACGCTGCAACATAAATTTTGTTCGTTTTAGGAATCTATTCCTCAGTTGCATTTTGAATTTTCTTTTCTTTTATCATTACGACATATCTGTGCTTTAAATTAGAATTAAATGGTTTAGAATAGTATAAGTATTTTGATAAAAATGTGAAAAACTCAGATAATTGCCAGAAACACAGCAAGCAATAATTTTTCACATGATGATATTTCTAAAAATTTAGTTATAATGTTTTCCTTTCTAAGGTATCCGACTAGGTTGAAAACATAAATTTGAATGAAAATTCGCATTTTTATTTTTTTGCAGTTTTAAAAAATAGGTTCGTTTCTGTTTCCAGTGATATCTTTATTTTGTCTCTGTCAATTAGAAGACTATTGACATGTAAGTGATGCTTATTTATAAGCATTAGATAAAAACTTTAAATGCATTTTGTGAAGAATGAGTTTTTTTTTCATAATTTTACTGACATATCATTAAAAAGAATCAAGTTATTTTAATGAAATTTATTGTTAGAACATTTTATATTATGTTGAATGTAATGAGCTACTGGCTTGATGCTGAATGCTCTAGAAGTAGACTTTTAATAGAAATTTGTTAAAAAAATTCTAAAATGTTATAGATAATTTCATATATCGCGCACAAAAATTTTATTTTGGAATATAATTCTTAGATAATAGTTAGTTACACTCTAATATATGTTACACATGCAATTTACAAAGAAAAATGAGAAACTATGACAATTTTTTTTCTCTAGAACAATCTTAGTTTTTGTAAATAAGTGCTAAAATTTACATCAAATTATGCTTTTTTTTTCAAAAGTTACATATATATTTAAATAATTTCACTTTTATTCATCATATTAATAAAAAAACATCACATAAAAAGTAATATATATATATATTGAAAATTCCCCTCTGAATCTAGTCGGACACCTTAAATCAGAAATAATCACAAAAAGACCAATGTGCAGAACTCATTCATAATTCTTAATCTTAAATTCTAAATTTCCTAAGAAATTTATTACCCTAATATTTGAAAAAAAAAGGAATTAATTTTTTTTAATATAAAACTAAAACTTGCAAGAAATTAGAAGGATAAAAAAAGAATTTATGGTCCTTGTGAGGAATTTTCAGTGTGTTGGATGTAACGACTATCCAAAACCAATAGAGTTATGAATCGTAAAATTATAGAACCTAGGCTGAAAATCATAAAATGACCATTATTCGTGAAAATTTATAAACCTGTCATGGTTTAACGGAAGCGAACTTCATTTACAGGATATACTGATCAAATATGTTTGCAAACTCATGAATCCATAAGGTAAATTTGGTTTATGGAATGGTTTTGGCTATGGAACTATAGCTAAATAAACACTTTTATGAAGAGCACTTTTATTGCTGAATACGTTGTTTGGCAACAACCCTGATGGAATTGTCACTAAAATGCATTTATAGATTTTCTGTGTGATATTTAATGTGATTTTCATGACTTTAGGTTAACTCATGAGACCTCTCGATTAGAATGTGGGAATATGAACAAGGTAGCATAAGAGAAGTAAATTTCCACAATTACCGCACGACACTCTCATAATAAAACACGTGGATTCTAAGCCACGAAAAAAAGTTTGTGAAGATCGAAGAATTGATAATAATGTAGAATAAATTGATATTGTTATGAATTCGGACTTTTTTCGATTTGTTAGTCGAAAAGAAACGATCCTTTAGTAACAAACGACGACTTTTATTAAACACGAAGAAAGGAATACACAGACAACAAATATACACACGTAACGTACACACGCAATTCACAGTAATACAACTATTCGCCATTGACTTGCTATGAGACTCTAAACCTCTCGACGACTCTTGTACACGACTATTTTCAGCTTAGACTTCCGGCCTTTTATAGCTTCCGAAATAAGGCAGAGAATGTTCTGGAACAGTCAAGCATATCTCAGTTCCTATTGGCTCTATCACCAAAATTCTGAAAGATTCCAGTTTTATCTATTTAGTAGCCAAATTCGATGCCAAGTCGCCAAATGTTCGACAAGCATTGGGATTATTGATTCGGTTTCCGATCAGCATCCAACAGAGCTGATTGTAAAACGATCTTTCCAATAATTGAACTAACCGTGCTAGGAAGCAACATTACAGATGTGTAACAATATTAATTAAAATTCTTATTTATTAAAATATTACATAATTTATTTATTAAAATATTAAATAATTTATTAATTAAAATATTTAAATAATTTATTAAATCTAATATATAAAAATCTTCTGTTATGGTTTTTAGTGTTCGTACTCCTTCAAAACGGCTCGACCGATTTTTATCAAATTTTTTATGTGTATTTGGTAGGTAAGAGAATGGGTCATAAAGTATATTTCATAACACTAGGTAATTAAGGTGTCCCTATCCCATCATTCCACGTTCAATGAACGCTGATGAGATCAACACTTGCTTGAAATCATCGCCACTGTGGCGTAATGTTGAAAAAGTCCAA
>JAPMOR010120903.1:33453-53880 GCA_026543865.1 Argiope aurantia | reverse complement strand
AACAAAATTTTTGTTCTTTACTAAATAAACAAAAAGTATTTTTAACAATGAAATAAATAATAAATATATGCAGTTTAAAAATAATTAATAATTGCTCCATTTATTTGGAAAATCCTTAATCGCATGTAAAAGTTTCAATTTTTTTTAATTACAAAAACACTGGAAGAATAAATAATTAGCCCAATTTAATTTTGATTCATAATCCTTTCAAAAATTATAACTTTATTCACATTTAGTTGCTTTGGAAAATAACTTACTACAATTTATATTTCATGTGGAATAATTAATTTTATCTTTCTTGTCTTTAGCTATTTTCATGAATCTATATTTTACTGAAAATATTGTTTTACATGAATATTTTCTTAATTTTTAGAATGCACATCGCAATTCGTGCAATTCCTTTTATTTTAAACACTTTCTATTTATAAGTAAAACCTGTATGAAGGAATTTTTAATGCAGACCCATGCATACATTTTTGTGCTTTATTTTATACATTTTACTTCTACCAAATTATTTTTGCTATTCAAAGTATCCGTAAAAGTACTTTTACTTTTATAAAACTCTGCTTTTTTCTTAGAAAAAATTTAAATATTAAATTTATATATAAATTTATGATTGCACTTAAGAAATTAACTTCCAAAAATATCCTTTCTACCTGCATGGAAGAGAAATTTTAAAGATTCAAAAATGCTTCTTAACTTTCTCTAAATTGCTTTTCAAATTTCCTATAACAACTGTAATAAATGAAGTGAATAATTACAGGAATGAGTCATTTCACATTTTTTATTTTTTAACAAAAATATAGAATTTGATTATAGTTTTCATTATAGAATGTCTGCTCATCTAGAGAGGTGGAGCTGTGTTACCAAATAAAGTATTAGCAGCATATTTTATAAATAATTTTTATTGAGGTGAGATTTCAGTTGAATATTCATCGAAGATAAGATTTGCATCAAAATGAATATAAAGCGCAATCTCAAATGAAGCATTATACAGGGTGTTTATTTAGTCCCGGACCCATTTTGATGTTTAATGACTCATAAAATAATGAAGATATAAACAAACTTATGGCATTTATTGATGGAATAACTCATATATTTTCCTTTTCAGGTTTGAATATTATTACTTTTGTAAATATCGTCTGCGCGTGTGGTTAATTTCAGATAATTCATTTTCCAGTCTAAATATCTGTACTTTTCTAAATATCGTCTACTTATTAATTGCATTTTTCTCTCTTTTGTTTTTGGCAACTATTGAAATGTTATGTTTACTTTTGATGTGTTTGTTCTATGTAGTACTTTTGTATGTGATGTTTTATTCGATCGGATATTAAGGAGAATGCATACACCACAAGAGAAAGCACAGATTTTATGGTGGTTCATAGAAACGAAATCGATAGTGCAAGCACAGAGAAATTTCAGAAGAATTTACCAAAAAGATCCTCCATCCAAAAACAGCATCTTGCGGTGGAAAAAGAATTTTCTAGAAATTGGAAGTATCGCAGATAAGAAACGTTCCGGACGTTCTTGCACACGTGATTTTGATGTTGAGCGTGTCAGAGAGACATTTTTACACAATCCTAGAATATCTGTGAGATCAGCGGCAACAGAATTGGATATGCCAATTTCAACGGTGTACAAGGTTATTAAGAAAAAATTAAGACTGCATGCATACAAAGTTCAAATTGTTAAGGTTTTGGAACCGAACGATAGGCCCAGGAGGATGGCCTTTGCAACAGATATGCTAAGGAGGATAGAAGATGCTGCTGATTTTCTGAAGAGCATAATATTCTCCGATGAAGCATCCTTTCAGGTTTCTGGCATTGTTAATCGCCATAATGTGCGCATATGGAGATCTGAAAATCCCCATGAATTCCATGAGGCACAAAGGGATTCCCCAAAGGTTAATGTGTGGTGCGGACTAATGCACGACCGAGTCATTGGGCCTTTCTTTTTTACAGAAAAGACGGTCTCAACAGTCGTATACTTAGACATGTTGGAAAACTTCGTATTTCCACAACTAGAAGAGCTTCAACCACATGTCTTTTTGCAACAAGATGGTGCGCCACCTCATTTGGGTACCATCGTTCGTATTTCTTTGAATGGCCATTTTCCAGGAAGATGGATTGGGCGAGGAGGTCCAATTCCTTGGCCACCCAGATCACCTGACATAACGCCGCTGGACTTTTTCCTTTGAGGGTTTGTAAAACCGAACGTTTTCAGGAGGAGAGTGTCGAACATTGATGACCTAAAAGCCAGAATTACAACCGCAATAGGCTCTGTGGATGCCGACATGCTTGCCGCTACCTGGCGTGAAATTGACTATCGACTTGATATTCTCCGTGCGACGAAGGGGGCACACGTGGAAGTTCATTGACAAGGGTCATGAAACGTTTTGAGTCTATTTAACCATTATGTTATTAATTTTAATCTATCTTTATTATTTTATGAGTTATTAAACATCAAAATGGGTCCGGGACTAAATAAACACCTTGTATATTAAAATAAATACGTGTACTATTAAAATTCATACAGTAATGTAACATCATGATGTAACATTATATTTGTTTTAAATTATTCCGAATGAAGTTTATACGTTCAACATCACAGTGAAGTTATTTATTAGCATATTTTTGGACGAAATAAGGAGTCTGCTTTCACTTAAAAAACAATTTCTAAGTGATCGTCTACAAAACATGAGATGCGTCTTATCTTTTTATTAATATGCAAATTTATTACTACAAAAAACCAACATCTTATTTATAGTGTTAAAAAAACATCTTTTTTTTAAATATCTCATTTATATTAAATCATTCTTAAAAGAAATCTACTAAATTAATAATCATCAAAATAATTATCAGCACGCTTAGCCTTTATACAACTATTTTTACGGATTAATTTGTTTCTAACACTGTGAAATTTGAATTCCCTCGGGAGCCATTATAATACCTAATACCTTGGACAAAATAACTGCGAAGTCTCGCGTTAACATAGCGGTTGAGCCATTTACGGATTATTTTCTGCGGTAAAAGGACATATTTCAAATGGGAACGGGTTATATGGGACGAAGCTATAAATAAAAGTTTTGCTACAAGAATGCAAACGAATTTTTCTTCTAAATTTTTCTGATTTCATTGTAAAGAATCGTGAATGCAAGTCTAAGACACTGAAATCAAGTTTTCAATTTTATTTAAATATTTGGAGCTTTGGTAATTGTTCCACGAATTGTTATTCGCTTCGAAGAATGAATAAATTGATAAATAGTTGATGAGAAGAGAATGAATCGAAAGATGAATGAAGAACACTCATTTCTCTAAACAGGAATATACAAATGGTGTACAAAAATTAGTATTTGCAGTTGATATTTATTGGAGATGAGATCTTTAAACAGATGGTTTTGCGCATGCGCACTGAGTACGAATGATGCTTGTTGTTCTAAATAAATTAACTTGTTTTTCTAATAAAAATTCAATGTGGCTAATTAATGAACAATGAAGTCAAATATTTAGTCAGTCATTTCTTCAAAAACTATTTTTCTCTTTCTAAAGCTTGCATACAATGTTTTGTCTCAGTATTATGACTCAAAATAATGGCATAAGATATACATGCATAAATCTGTAATCTTATTCTTGCTGAATCTTCAGCATATTCAGTTATTGATTAATAAATTAAAATTCATAATTTAAAATATTTTTTCAATATTGTATTGCTATATGTAAGAAATTTTTATTATAAAGTTTTCCCTATTGATCATCACATTTTTATGCTGAATTATTGTTTTTTTTTAAAAATAAATTCAATAATCATTACTTGAAGTAATATTTATTACTTTATGTATTTTAAATTCTTCCTCTTAGTAAATATAGATAGTTTCCTCAGAAATGGTTGGAATCTCAGTGCTGAAGGTATTCAATTTTTGATTTTTAATCAATTCTTTTCTTCCCCTCCTTTTTATTATTTTTTTAAAACAGTTCTAGAAAAATTATCTTTTATGATTCTGCTGCATCTTGCGATAAAAGAAGGCTGCTGTTGTACACAATTATTATTTGTGTTTCATTGCCTGAATGTGATTATAAGAACTCTGGGCTTTACTATAGGTAACTTTATTTTTCGTATGTTTCTATACATTGTAATATAGAATTTGATTTATCCTATTTAATTTTATTCATACATTCTATCTATTTTCAATTTGGATTTTCTTATAAATATTTACAACTACATATTTGGTATGCACGTTTGCTTTGGAGAACTTGAGATTAAAATTTCAATATCTTATTCAATTTTGAGGTATTTTAAATCTTTATAGAGTTCTTGATTTTATAATTTTTTACTTTGTAACAACTTATTTTAAATTTATACAGACAGTAGTTTAGATTTACAGTATTTATTTTTCGAACCATTGGATTCATATACTGAAAAAGGAATTTTATTCACAACTTATAAACCAATTTTCTTAATAAATGGAAATTTTGTTTTGCCCATTCTGATTTTGCCATTTCGTGTAAGTATCTCCAAAAATAGATTTTCATAAAAATTTTTTCTTGTATATTTATTTTTATTCACTATTCTTAGATTTAATAAAAAGCAGCAATCTATTAAATTTAAGGTATTTAATTATTCGTGTCATTAAGAATTATTCTAATTTTAAAGTTATAAAGAAAAGGAAGGTTTTACTTTCAGAAATACTCTTTTGAAGCCACGCCTGGAAAAAGGTTTGCATCGCGTTTCTCTAAAGCAATGGAGTTTGAAGAATTTCATCTGAAAATGACTCATCGCAAAAATAATCAAGCATCCATATTCAATGATTTATGTATATTAAAAAATCTTATACTTTTGAATTAAATAAACTTAGCAGAATTTTAAAATCTTGGGTTTTGAAATATGATCTTTTTTTCTTGGAAAGAATCAAATTTTTGCCAAATACTTCCACACAAATATTTTGTCATGCATCAAACAGAGAGAGAGAGACTGTAACATACCAATTATAACATTAAAGAGGATTTAAATGTAACGCAAAAATAAAGATAATATTTTTGTGGTCTAGAGAGTGTCTAAATCTTATATATTTAAATATGGAAATCCAACCTTAACAAAACAAAATCAGATATCTTCCAATACACACCAACCGAAATATATACTCTGAATAATTTTTCTATGAAAAATCTATTCATGACATTAAAAAAAAAGATTTTGCTGAAGGAAATTGTGTAGTTTGTAAAATTTTAAATCTGTAGATAATTCTTCGTGAACATTTTATACAAAAAATCTTTTAGCATATATTATTATCTTTAAAATGATAATTTTAATTTCCATATATACTGACCTACAGAAGAATAAAACGGAGTGTTTCTTATTTATTTCCGTGACAGTACACCGTTTATTTTTTTATTTTTTTTTATTTCATCTTCTTTCGTCTGTTTACTTTCTAGTAACACTAAGTATACTAGTAAGGTAATAAATTTTTTTCTTATAAACTAATTTATTTCACGAGTTGCATATCATAAATTCTTTAATGTTTTCCTTGTGAAAGAATACATCGTTGTTGTTTGATGCAGGATTTTTATTGCTTCCCATGATGCCTTTTAGCATAAACATTGACTTGTTTATTTTTCCATGCTCTTTTTTTTTTTTTTAACCATTTTAAATAGTTCAGTTTCGATTTTTCTTTTATAAAGATATTTTAAATATTGCTTATTGTTTGTTTATCAAATTTATTTATTAGTTATTTACTTGCCTTACTGACTTATTAATTATTTGCTTACTAAGAGCTACATAGTTCACTTCGTTTCATCTTTTCTGTTTGTTTTTTTAAAATTTATTTCGTTCATCTGTTGGTAATTTAATATAATACTGAATACATACTAAGTTTCTGGATGAATTTAGTTGCAAGAAAAGATATTTCTTTTCTTGAATATTTTTAATACTTGCCTCATCGTACTTAGCATATCTAAAAAAAATTTTCTAGTGAAATATCTATTCCTTTTAGAGTAAGTACCAAACTTTTTAAATCATTTCTTTTTAGTGCACTTCTTTTTGCCTGAAAATAATTCATATATGTACGTATTTCTATATTTGGAAATTTTGATTTTTTCGCCTTTTCTATTTTTTATTTTATTTTGCATTGTATTCAAGAGAATCGTGCACATTAAACGAGTAATGATCCATTTTATATTCAGCTAAGTATAATCGTCTGTAGATGTTACCCTTTTTCAATAAAGTAGCTCGGGAATCCGTGGACCCTGTGAGGGGTTTGGTCTTCCACCACTGAACCAAAGAAACCGATAAAAAATACTAACAAGGTGTCTAGACATGGGGTCGTATGGTGCTGTTACGTCTGGAGGGTTCTCTTTCCATTAAACTGACAGAGAGCGGCTGCAAGATCAAGGGTCTTTTTCTTGCTCTGCCTCACGTCAACCCTCCTAACCGAAAGGGTGTAGGACCTTGAAGGTTGCCGGGAAGAGAACCATTATTTATTTATTAAAAGGCTTACTGTTGCTTCTCCTAATAAGTTTTATATTTCCTATTTATTTTCATTTTAGAGTTTGCGTTGCATCGTATTCCAATATAGAATCTTGCAATCCCGTTTTGATGAGTAGAATATGCTGTGTTTGCTTTAAGTATGGAATTTTTACGTTACGTTATTCTTATCTCTTTGATGCACGGACCATTTGATCAATTTAAGTCTATGTCCTCTGAAAGTACTCTCATCAGTTTCTACCATCATTGTGTGAATAGCCCCATGGAATACTCTGTCTTGTGTTGTGCAAAAATTAGAAACCGAAAGTAGATTCCCGAGTCATAACACTTACAGTTATCGCCAGAATAAGGGCAGCAAATAAGGTATACATTATAATTCGTTTTATTAAAATAAAATATTTAAATTAAATAGTCAGCAAACCAATTCTGTTCAGGCGGCGCGGGATGCGTGAGGATAGAACCTGGGACCTTTTGGTTAGCAGTCTAGTAACTAAACAATTCTGCTAAAACGATCGTTCCAGTAGAAGAGTTGTTAACTGGCTTATATGGTATTCACCACAGTACTCTCCCTCCAGTGAGACGAACGATATGGACGTTGAGTAGTGATGTAATATTAGCTGTTGGCTTAATGGGCCGATACCCAGTTGAATAGCGCCAAGCGTTATGGCGAGCGAGTGTGGGTGCTAATGCGCCAAGTGTGTCTGGCGACTTTGGGTTGCTGCGTCAAGTGAGTCTGACGACTTTGGTTGCGGGTAGATGGCGCCACAACAGCTGTACGAAGGTTGAAGGTTCATCGTCCGAGGTCACCAATGAGGTGGTGCGCGAATGCGCTAGGATAGAACCTGGGACCTTTCGGTTAGCAGTCCAGTAACTAATCAATTCAGTCAAAACGATCGTTCTGGTGGAAGAGTTGTTAACTGGCTTATATGCTATTCACCACACTGTGTTCAAGAGACTAAATTGAAAAGTACGCAGAGAAATACAACATAAGCACAAAAATAATATCAAAAAATGGTCAAAGGATCGAGGGTCTGTTCATATCAGGGACGATGTTTCTGGAATTTCAGAAAACGGAAGTGGACATTGTGCGTATAGGATTGTTAGCGTGATAACAGAAAAAAAAACTTTGTTTTCAGAATCTAAATTTGGAGTGAATGGCTTTAAATTGCCATTTAAATAAAAATTTAAAATCATCATCTCTCTATGTGAATTCTGAAGTGATGATTGATCATAGATCCATTTGCTATCAGCAAATAATAAAATTACTCAAATGCATCGATGTCTAATTTAAATTCTTGCTCTCAAATTCATGGATTTCATTTCTCCCCAAATTATTATTAGATTTAAAGAACTCTATAAACCAGATGTTACAAGATTCGGATCCATATATGTTTATTTTACATTGGGAAGTTAAATTTTCTGCCCTTTATAAATATATATATTTTTTTAACTAGAGTATCAATTTTGATACCAATATTTTAAACCGAATGTTCACATTACTATTAGTTTTTTTTATAGGTTGGCAGTACGTATTTTACTGTTGTATAATATTCTTTCCAACGAAATTAAAAAAAAAAATCAAATTTTCCCTTCATCTAGACCCTCAAGCAAACACAGTAATATTAAAAATAAATCACTTTCGTAAATCAGGCTACTAAGGGTTAAACTGAAGACTTAAGAGAACGAGCCCATTTCAGCTTATATTGTAAGATTTCAGATGAAATAATAATAAAGGAATATTTTAAATTTAGTTCTGTTGAAATTTTTACAGTACTTAAATGTAGGTTATTAAAAAGAATTGCCAATTTTGTCATCTAGACTATTCGCCCAGTTTATTGATGGTTTAGACGGTTAAAGTATGAATATGGAAGTTATATTTAAAAAAAAATTCATTTTCGCATTTAATAAGACTGGCAAGCATGAACTCCCCCAATCAACTACAAAATAAAAGCGGAAATGAAAATTCTGCTTACATTAATATTAAAAAAAATAATTAGTATTTAAAGATAAAATTTTTTAAAAATCTTAATTGCATCACTGACAAAAGCTCTAGGTTGAAGGTTTTGATGGATAAGTTTAAATTTTATCACAAATTAAAAAAAAAACATTGTTATAGATTGTGTTTGAAATTAAATTAAAAAATTAATAAATTGCGCGAAAATGAAACTCATTATTATTATTATTATTTTTTAGTTTTAAGGAAGGGAAAACCGTTTTTGTGAAATAATAGTTTTGTAAGATATGAATTCAACGTTCCATTCGCAAATCATAGTGATTACCTACCTGACGACTGTAAACACGTATACTGCCAAAACTCATGTATGATATTTAGATGCTCTCTACTTTATTATATCTTAAATAAAAAGAAATAATCTAATTAGGTAGATGGTTTGATATAATTAGATAACAGATGCGAATCATAGGAGAATAACACAGAAATCAATGTGCTACGCCTATATTTTCATTTGATCATGACTTCTGTTTGACGCATAGTTCTATCATCTCGATTTGTTTCACAGTTTCTTTTCTCTGACTGAGTGAAGGTTTCTTCGAGCTCTCTTCTGAACATTTCTTATACAATTTTTCAAATTGAGCTAAGCCAAGCAATTATTCAAGTGAAGCCGTGAATTCAAGTGCTGTAGCAGTTGCATTACACTTATCTTCTCTTTTGGATACTAGATGGCGATACCTGATTAAGCTATCCCATATGTCATCCCATAATGCATTGCGATTGTAATGAGAATGAGATGTGATGCTGAACTGTGAAGCGCGCGCGTGAATGTCTTGTCTTTGTGTTTGTAATTGTTTAGTGTGTGAATGTGATTATTAAAGAAATGTTTCCTACAACATTCGTCCTGTTGCTTCCTGCACAGATCATAATAATCAACATACCACCACAGTGCAGCTTTAAATACATTCAATGAAACAGAATTATCGTACGGTGTTTGACTTAAATATGACCATAGCCATTCGGCAACAAGTAATAAGAGCAATACTTGTGCCATGCATTCTAGCATTATATGCACACGCACACACATCAAAAGAGATTTTTAGAACCATGAATAATATTATTTTGATCTGATTTGACGGAAGTCCTTTTTCAATTTTTATCTTCCTTTCTCATTTAAAGAGCTGACTTAAAATCCCCTTATTTAATTTTCTTAGTAATTTACAAAGAAATTTCCTTTCTTACGACTGCAATCAATTTTTAATCCTAAAATATTTGAGTGATTTCGACGATCAAATACAAATAATTTAACTACGAAGAAAGCTGTTTTGGTGTTAAAGAGTTAAGTGGCAAATAGAATAGTTTCAAGATGTCAAAAACCAATCATTATTTTGCACAAAATCCATCATGCAGAAATGAGAAAAAGTAGCAGACATTTTTATCCGAAAATAATTTCTTCCATTTTTTTTTTTTTTTTTTGCCAGTGTGCGTTTCTATTTTTGTAAAAAAAAAAGGAATCAATATTTAAAGATTCAAATTATATATATATATTTAAAGAATTAAATTGTTTGTAGAAGCAATTTTGATTTTTTTTTCAAATTATTTCTAGCTACATGGATTATTTCTTAACAAAATTTTAAAACAGCCAAAAGCTTTTGGAATCATTCATACAGTTCTGAATGCTAATGTAAATTTGATGCTTCATTTTTTAAAAATACTAAAATAGGTTTAGAAAAATTATGAACTGATTATATTACAATTGCATAAATTATGAAGATGAAACTAAAATAAATAACGAACATTTCTTTTACTTTCTATAGCGTAAAATGAAATTCTTTTTTCGCAAGGCAGGCTCAAATACGAAATTAACTCCGTATGAAACAAACGTGAGAGAGAGAGCCATCATCTACGAAAGAGAAATATAAAGGAAACAATTTTTGAAATAAAGTAATAAAAAAGTAACCTCATGGAAAATTTATTTCAACGGTCCTTAATTGCTTCCAATAAGTTCATAACAGCCTGGTTCTAAAATAGAGGAACGCAGAATTAATTATCCGCTTTTAATTTTGATTTGGAATTCCGGTGAATTGAATTCGATTTATATTTATTCATTTTGGAAAAATATTTGTGACAGTTTGCATTTATTTTTTTCTCCACACTTCTTTAGCAGTTGTTAACTTCATTTTCGGAGATGCTCCTGCGTTTTTTCGGAAGAAATATTTTTATTGTATTTTAGTGTTTTTTTTTCTTTTCATAAATAGTAAAATGCTAAGTGCTACATAATGTTCTTCCAATTCTAGGGCTTCAGTGTTATTTTTTCTTTCATGAAAGAAGTAGTTTTTTGTGGCATGAGTAAGTTTAACTCTTTGTGCTTAACATTGCTCTTCCCTGAAAAGGTTTTTACTGGTTTTAATGCTCATAAAATTGTTTTAACAACTTCCAGAAAATAAAACTCCAGTGAAAATTAAAAGTCAGTTATTTTTAAGGAAAATTTAAGGATTATATGGTCCCCATAGCTTTTACAATTGAGTTTTTTTTTTCATGCACAATTTTTAGACAGAAATGGCTTTTGGAAAATTTTAGGCTTTTCCAATATTATTCAATTACGATATCATTTTTAAATAATCTTTCAATTATTTAAAAATGATATCGCAGAAAGAGGAGATTTCATTTAATTTTCGTACTTGATATTTTTTGCACTTTAGATAGTAACGAAATTCGGTAAAATTTATTTAATTTCTACTAAAAGATTGCTTTTCAATAGGTTTAAGAAAGGATTATTACATTTGCCTTGATTTATCCGAAAGCACATTAGGGCCGTGGTGGCCTGGTGGTAAGATCTCGGCTTTGGAACCGGAGGGTTTCAAGGTCGTGACCCGATTCCACCGAAGAACCGTCGTGTAAGGGGGTCAGTTGCACGTTAAATCCGTCATGACCAAACGTCCTCCCGCTGGTGTGGTGTGGTGTGGAGAGGGGGGTGCCAGCTCAGGTGTCGTCCTCATCATCTGACCGTGGTTCAAAATTACGAGGTCCGTCCCAAAATAGCCCTAGTGTCGCTTCAAAACGTGACGTTAATATAACCAAACCAAACCGAAAGCACATTCTGCTTTAATACGTATTTTACTACACGAATAAACATAAAAATATATAAAAACGCGTACTCACATCATATAAATGCGTGCAATAGGGTTTTATTTATTCAAAGTCAGAATTATATCTACAATATTGTAAAATAACAAAAATTCAAACAGAGTATATACGAATTGATTGCTAAACATCTATCAATAACTATAAAATTTATTTTTCATTCATTTCAAATATATTATAGTATTTCAATTATAACTTTTGATAATTTTTATACAACTACGGTCTTAAAGATGGCATCTTTCATCTGTACGACTTGCAATTATCACTCGAAACATAGAACATCGAAGCGTTATAGAACATCTCGAACGTCTCGAAGCGTTATAGAGTGAATAATGTCAACATTAGGGCAATGCATTTTATTATAAAAGCAATATTTATACAAGGTGTCTCAAAAATCATTATCGAAGCTTTTATTCCTTAAATATTGATCATAGAAATATAATGTAAATTACAAAGTTGGGTAAAAAAAAAGGTGCAAAATGTTATGAAATCAATTAAAATTTTCAGTGGATTAAACATTAAAAAATACAAAATTTAAATTGTTATACTGACCCTGTACAAAAAAATACCCCTCAAGGAGTAAAATATGCCTCATCCTCTAATAAGGTCATGTACAAAATTTCAGAATTTTATCATGAAAACTCTCAAAGAATATGTTAAAACGAAATTGATGAGGGGTCAATCACAAATTAAAGTGCAAATGTTTACAGCTTCAGTGCAGATAACGCAGCACAGAAATGCATCATAAGGAAATGAAATATGCTTTATATCTTTAGTTTTAAATACAAATTTTAAAATCTATGCTTCCTGAAAGATACTTTAAAATTTTATATCATGAATTACAGAATATAACTTAAAAATAGCACAGTCAATGAACTTGCACACTCATGTCCATAAATTAAGGATAATTCCGAGTCACGCGGAAATCGAACTCGAAAATACATATATCACCCTTAAAATAACTACAGACATCTTCAAAAATCATATGCAAATTGCAGGAAGTCACCAGATGACGCCGATAGTACGTCACAATGACGAGAGTGTAAGAGAGTGATGTATAAAGAATACAGGCAAAGAAGTAAAATTGTTCGCAAACGCTTTATAAGCCTTTCAGTGCAAAAACCGCATAGTTATGACACAAAGGACGCATTTGGATGATTTTTTTACGTGGAAGAATGATCGGCCGTGTGGAATGTGGGCGTACCCAGCTGGAAGTATCCGAGGAACGTGGAATCGCCCAAAGTGTCATCTCTAGGCTTTGATAACGATTCCAAGATGATGGTAATGTGAACAGACGTTACAACACAGGTCGCCCTCGAGTTACAACGCCGAATGAGGACGATATGTGGCAGTTACACCTAAAAGAAATAGACGGAACACAGCATCAGACCTGTCTAATCAGCTCTCTTCAGCCACCCATACCGTGTACAGATTCTTAGGGCAGATTGGTCTATATGCTCATAGGCCTGTTAGATGTATTTCACGTACTGCAACTCACTATCACCTGCGGTTAGCCTGGAGTAGAGAGCATGCGTTGTGGACATCGCAACAGTGGGCTTGTGTGATGTTTTCCGACGAGTCCAGGTTTAGCTTGCAGTCTGATATGGAGAACGCCAGGTAGCCGTTACCACCAAGAGAACATCATTGAACGACACCGTTACGGTGGTGCAGGATTGCCCGTTTGGGGAGGAATTATTCTTGGTTCCAGAACTGACCTGGAATCATGACAGGACAGATCTATAGGGACGTCATTTTGGAATAACATGTACGTTTGTTTCGGGGTGCCATAGGCCCAGAATTCGTGTTTATGGATGACAAAGCCTGTCCTCACCGTGCAAACATCATAAACGAATGCCTTCGATCGGAGGATATCACCGTATGGACTGGCCAGCCTTCTCACCGGACTTAATCCAATAGAGCATGTGTGGGACATGCTTGGCCGACGAGTTGCAGCCCGTCAACCACCTCCTACATGTCTACCGGAACTTCGGAGAGCATTGCTTGATGAGTGGTGTAATATTCCCCAAGATTATACCAATCATGTAATATTGGTTTTTGTAAATAGGGTTTTTTTTTGTTGTAATTTGCTCTAGCAAGTAAAAAATAGCAATTTTTATTAATGATATCAAACATATAGCATCTTTTTTGCTCTTTTCCATTTGTTTAATAAATAGGCTTTACAAATAATTGACATTTGTTTTGCTTCTGACTCTTTCTTTTCCTGAACTTGCATTTTCCTTAATTTATTGACATGAGTATTAAAAATCTTATGTAATCTTTCCTTTACGTAATCATTGTTTTAAGTTTTGTAATCTTTCCTTTAAAATATTATTTCTACACATTTTTAATACTTTTGAACCAATCAATAACAAAATTATTATTTATTTATTCAAACATTACTTTCCCTAAAACACGAACATCCGACAGGATTTTTCCTCTTTGCGAACTCATATCCAGGAATCGAAAGGTGGTTTAAGTCAGCATTTATGTAGTTTCATATCTTTGAGACTTTTTGTGATAAATTGCTGAAATTTTGTATATGACCTTATTAAATGAAGGAGCATCTTTTACTGACTGTCAATTTTTTTGTATGAGGTCCGTATAAAAATTTAAATTTTGTATTTTTTAAAGTTTAATCCCCTGAAAATTTTAATTGATTTCATAGCATTTTGAACTTTTTTACACAACTTTGTAATTTATAGTATATATCTATGATCAATATGTAAGGAATGAAAGCCGCGGTCAAGAGTTTTGAGACACCCTGTATATAAATAAATAGGGTGTGTGTCTGTGTATATATATATTTTTTAATGTGTTCCTGATGCGAATTCACTGTTTCTATCCAGTCTTGTTGGGATTTGGAACATGTACTCTTTAACACGAGAGAACGACTGATGTAAAATTTTATGCGCCCGAAAGATAATTATAACATAATTTTTTTCTAAGTTAAACGGGTTTTTGTCGTTTGCTTTCTGAGTCTTCCGAAAATATTTCTTCAAAAATTTATTTTTAAACCACCTGAAAATATAAATTAAAAAAAAATAAAGAACGGTATGGTAATATAAATTTCATTTTCGTACCATTTTTTAAAACTTACTTTAATAATTTCTTCAAAATTTATTTTAAACAAATTTGTTATAAAATATTTATTATTGGGAGTCAATGGATTAGGATTGTCAAATGAATGATAAAAATAATTGTTTTCTTTGAACGTAAATTTAAAAATAAGATTGTTACTTCCTCTATTATTTTGTAGGGCAATGCTCAGCTTGATCATGCTGTAATTTTCATTTATGATTTTAATAAATTAGTTTTTTATTGATTAAAACAATAAAGGACATAATACGAGTTAAAAATATAATAAACTTTACTGCACAAAATACAAACTTTCATTACTACAGAAATTTCATTGATAATAACAAACGAAAGATTGGAATAAAAGTTCAATGTGCCTACCTTGCTTTAGGACAAACAAGTTACACCGTGTTGTAATATGATATATAGCGGCATGTAATACATCGGGTTCGATGTTGAGTTCATGCAAGAGGATCTGGTTCTTCAAATTCCCCAGATTTCCTATGTTTCCTCGATAAATTTTATCTTTGAAGTAACCCCCAAAGCCGAAAATCACAAGGTGAACTTGGAGGCCATTTTGTTGGAAAGGCACGATTACTAATGTGATTCTCAGTAAAATGAAGTAGCAGCAACTGTGGAACCATACGTGCTATGTGAGGAGGAATAACATCTTGTTGGGATATTGTTCTAGTGAGGCATCTGCGCTGCTGGAGTTCTGGAATGACGAAAGTTTGCAAGATATCCCGATAACGTGCTGCGGTTTCAGAACAGGTTGTTGGTCCCTGAGGAGGGATTTCCTTAAAGAAAAATGGCCGAATCAAAAAGGGCGTTGCGAAACCGATCCAAACAGTAGCATATGGTGAATGCGAGGACATTTATTGAACTTGGCGAGGATTCGCAGTGGACCAGATGCGATTGTTTTTGGTGTTCACTGTTCCGCACATGTAAAAGTGAGCCTCATCGGTCCATAGGATGTTCCACAGCCAATTCTGTTCCTCCTCCATCTTTGTCAAGAAAGTAAAGCGAACATTTCAACTTCATCGTTATCGGCTGGATTTAACTCTTGCAAGCGATGGATCTTATGCGGAAAAACTACGAGTGCTAACTGCATGCACCTCCAAACTGTAGTATATGGCAATTCCAGTTGCCTTGATACGGTGCGAGCACCAGATCTTCCTCCTGTGATCGAATTGGTTTGCTCAACGTGAGTGGTTGTTATATCTTCAATCACTGCGGCATCCGTGTCTTAAATCCACGGCCTGCTTTAACAGCAAGCTGCTCGTTTCATCGAAACATTTGACATTCGCCGCAGAACGCTACGTTTTATTGGAACCATACGCAAATATTTCTGCCCACGGTACAAACGTTTGGCAGCGTCATTGTTGTTTTGATAGATTAACTTTAGTAGCAGCACAAACTCCGACAAATAGAGAGCTATCGTCGTGGTCTAAGAATGTTCGGAACCTGTACGCCCAGCGTTTTATCAATCACGAACGACTATTTGTTCGCCTATTACGCAAAATTTGATCCCCAGCGCAGTTCGCAATGTCGGATATTCGAATTTTCATCTAGCTAGCGAAATTTGTGCGTTAGTAATACAATAATGGATTTTATTACAGATAGCTTGTATAGTGTTCCTTATTGTTGGTGTATGTTTCATATTCATTACTTTAAATTGATCTCAGCACCACATTTCCCCTAGCGGCCTATTTTTGAAGTAATTGTTTCATTGCACCGATTGTTTTCTCATGGCCTGAAATGCATATCCTGGAAATATGAAGGCATTACGTCGACTTGTTCTCCTGCCAGGGAGTCCCAAACAGGGATATTTTAATTTGAATCACCTTTATATATATATACCGGGTGCGGCATAAATTCGTGCTAACTTAAAAAAATCATAATAAAAAAGTAATGATCGAAAAAAATTGCGGTTTGCGGGAATATGTTCAGAGAGCCTTTGGATTTTGTTATTTCCATTAAAAAAAGTGTATTTAGAGAATGATCGATAGATGGCGCTCACACGTCCTACCGAGATGGTTTATGTAAATCAGGAAAACAGAGCACAGTAACATTATAGTACATTTTATTTTAAAGCAAAAAATGCTCAACAGGACCGCCACTATAAGGTATTAAGTAAGTGAGGTTTGTAAGATGTCGGCATCGATGCCACCAACGACCAATTGAATGGCATCTTTCAGTTCCATCAAGTGGCAGGAGAGCTCCGGTAGACACGAGACTTTAGGTATCCCCACAACCAAATGACCGCTGGAGCAAGATCTGGCGATTGTGAGGGCCACTCATTATTACATCATCGACTTGTCACTCTGTCCTCGGTGAATGTGTCTAGGAGGAACGTCTTGCCTGAACTAGCAACGTGGGGCGGGGCACCATCCTGCATGAAGGTGACGGAAGATAATGCACGTCTTTGCTGCAGGCATAACGTGGTCACGCAAAAACCTAAGATAGCGTTGATGGAACAGGTTTTCCAAACGGATACAGGACAACGCTCTTCAAAAAAGAAAGGGCCTAGAATGAAGGGTGCAGTCAAACCGCACCTAACAGTCACATGCGGAGAATTTAGTGGTTTGGTCGTGTACACACGTGGGTTTGATGTCTCCCAGATACGACTGTTTTGCGTATTGACGTCACCATGCACTGAAAAGTGGGATTCATCTGTCCACATGATGTTCAGTAACCATTCTGGGTCACATTCCATTTGTGCGAGCACTCATGTTGCAAAGGCTTGTCTTTTCTAGCAATCTGCTGGCAAAAACTGGTGAAATGCCTCTATCTTGTACGTATGCAGTTTCAAGATTTCGTGCAGAATGCGTTGGATAGACCTTTCCGGAATTCCTTTTATTTTGCCTGCTTCACGTGCAATGGAACTCCCCGTTGAAGTCTCGGCTGCCACATTTCTCATGACCCTTTTGACAACAGGGATGTGGTCAGCGCTGATGGATGACATGCCACTTCGTGGACGATCCTCTAATCTTCCCGTTTCCTCAAAACGGCGAACTGAATTCAATATCCCATTCAATGAAATTGGGTTTTTTCGCCTTAATTCCTTCCACCGTTCGTAACTGTCGCAATGATTTAGTCGCGGATTCACCGTTCTTATAGAACAGTTTAACCACTTATGCTCGATCCGGTAGAGATAGCATGCTACTGGCGTCGAATGACAGATCCATTTCCAGCCTTGTGTTTTACAGCTATGCTGATTTGCATAAACCGTCTCGATATAACGTGTCAGCGCCATCTATCGGTCATATTTAAATACATTTTTTAATATAAATAACAAAATCCAAAGGTTTTCTGAACATATTCCATCAAACCGCAATTTGTTTCGAGCATGACATTTTTTATGATTTTTTTGAAATTTTCACGAATTTATGCAGCACCCGGTATCTTTCTCTCTCTCTCTCTATATATATATTGACTGACCCACAACGACCTAATTTACGTAAAGACTGTAACCGTACCGAGTCACCGAGGTCATGTACTCGGTAGATTTTTTAACAAGTGCCACAGCAATACGGAATGTTATTACTTTCAGTTGTTATTGCTTGTATATAAATGAAATTCAACTCGTTGATTTATCAAAAAAGCTTTCAACCAAACTTGAGAAATTTGTAATTGATAATAATAGGATATATCAACTTTCGATACATTTCGTAACTTTTCTCACCTATTAATCGGCTTGCTGATAAATTTGACAGTAAAATAATAATAATATAACAGTAAATTTAATTGATAAATTTACAAATATTTAAATTTCATATAATATCTGAATGCGTTATCTCGGAAGCAATCTTAAAATAAGTAATTTCATTTTCGGGTAAATTTCAATTTTCCTAAAGATTGACTTTTTTTCAAATCAAAAGTCAAAAATAAGATTTTAAATAATTGTATTCCATATCATTCATTTGGGAAAAGGAAATCCCTTATTTCCGATATACAAAATGGGTCGACAAAGATATTAATAATTTACAAATGCAGGTCTTATTATGACCGCCACGCTAATCATTTTGAGGGTCTTATTTACATTGATTTATATTGTTACGAAATTTCTACCAGGGTTCGTTTGGATAGTGGAAGTGATATGGTGTGTAGAACGCTCAATCAGCAGACGGCAGTAGAAAATAAAACAACAACGTTTATTTACACGAAGACACACAGGACAGCACAAAAGCGACAACTATATACAGCACAGAAGACGATTATCTTCAGCCGAGACGTGTAGCATACAACAGCACACACAGCAGCATACAACCAGAATCTACTGCAGACAGTAGCGCACAGCTCAATTCAGTTCAGCACGAGCTTGACTCCGTCGCTGCTCACCGGCCTTTTCCACCTACTCCGCTTTGTCGATTACGACTCCTCCGCTCCGTCTTCGGACTTCACTTGCCTGCTCTGGCAGCTGTGGACCCTTTTATAGGTCTCAGGAGGCGGGGCTAGAAGCCTCTCAACCAATCAGGAACGTTCGAGGCGTATCTCGGTTCCTACTGGACGGATCGGGAAAATTCTCGAAGTTTCGGGTATTATCTATTTTGGCGCCAAAGTCGCCAAATTCGTCGCCAAGTCGCCAAATTCGTCGCCAAGTCGCCAAATGCTCGCCAAGTTTGTCGCCAAGCTCTGGGACCTTCGACGCGCCACCTGGACGCCGTCTAGTACCGATGACTTTAAAACTTTCTTTCCGTCGATGGAACAAACTATGCTGGGAAGCCGAATTGCAGATTTGTAACAATATTAAAAAAACAATAACATTTTTAAGGGAATAGAATTTATCATTACTGAATTATTTGAAGAAATTGTAATATATATATATATATTTGTCTTAAGAGTAGAGGAAACTTTTTTAGTAATATATGAATATTTATTTTAATACACATAAGTATTTATAATATTTTAAATATATAATTATACAGTTAATAGCTAATTAATATCGTCATAAACTGAGTCACTTTTATCATTTAGATGATAACTATTGCGTAATTCTGTGAATGAAGCTTTGAAATCTGTGCCTCATTTTTTGTTTAGTGGTGTTAATTAGATGACTCCCCTACAAGCGTATCTTGTCCTAACTCAGAGAAAGTTGAGATGAAATTACAAACAGGATTTTTTTTTATCGAGAGATCAAATCAGTTTTCCGGATCAGGCAATGCGCTACTAATATAGATGTTTAAATTTTTTTTACAGTCGAAGTACATTAGTAGAAAGTATTATAGTTTTGAAAAAAAAAAAAAAAAAACCGCTTTCGAGATTTTGGTAATTCACAGTATAGAGCGAAAAAAGAAACATATTTGAAATAAATGCTAATGGTATGAGAACTATAAAATGTGTTAGCATGAATTTAAAGAACGAACTGGATGCATGATATTTGGAAGAAGGGTTTCAAACTAAATTTTTGAAATTTAGTCAAATTCTGTCGGAGGAAATCCCTAAACGGGAAATTTTTCTGAGTGCCAGCCACTCTGTGTGCTCACGAGTAGGTAACTTAAGAAATGCAAGGATCTCCTAAGTTTGCTGTTGCAAAGGAGGATTGGATCACACGTGAATGATGTTGTGTGCATGAGATTCTTCTTGAAACTGATAACTTCTCAACATATATCTGCCTGAGGCGCTACAGTAAATGGAGCTGTATGATGACACAACTCTGTTTTACCATCAGAATTATAAATCCCTGCAAAATTTCATTCGAAATTGATTCATTCATTCTAAATAGATCCAAAAACGAATATCTTCATCTCAAGATGACGCAAAACGAATGCGATGTTACG
>JAPMOR010120903.1:11194-24675 GCA_026543865.1 Argiope aurantia | reverse complement strand
GCACGCACATAATTACAGACGCGCACAGACTACACAGACGCACGCACCTTTAATTTTCATTATTAGCAGAGATAAATGGATCTGTATTTCATAAATTTCAGTAGAAGTTGATCTCAACAATGTAGAAGGATAGTCAATTTATTTAACTCTACTGATTTATATTCGCGAAAAAAAATCTTATTCGAATAGCTTTTTTTTGTTCTTTACTTACTAATCACCCATAAATGAAACATATTAAGTTTTTAAATTTCAGAGCTTCATTCTATACCGAAGTAAGTATTCCCTTTTTGTTTTTTTTATCAAGACATCGTAGGATTGATGGCTGATATAAAAACGTTTTGGATTTTTAGCCCATTTACTAGTTGTGCCAGTGAAGTGAAAGGATATTCCGGCTCACAGAAAAACAGATATTTTGAAGCACAGGAAAGCGAAAGGAGAATAAAGGCTGTTTGCTTGTGGATGCGAGGAAAAAATATTTCTGATCGATGTACAAAAATGGCTGTCTGTTTTGTGAGTCTGAATACAGGTAAGAGCTGAACGGAAAAAGGGTTGCAAGGGTTGAATGGAAAAAGAAAATTAAGTTATCAGATGATCAGTATGTGATTAATAAGAGATGAACAAAAAAATCTAGTTGGCAGAAAAAAAAACACAAAGTCTGGAGGCAAGGACAGGGAAACTATTAATATTAGGTCTACCGGAAAGTTCTGTCCGCTCCGGTTACAATCATAACTGGGGATGAAAAGTGGATTACCTATGAAAACATCATAAGAAAAAGGGCATATTGTGAACCAGGAAAACCTGCCCCCTCTACCTCTAAACCGAAGTTGAGCCTGAACAAAAGAATGTTGTGTATATGGTGGGACATTCGAGGACCAATACATTTTGAGCTGTTGAAACCAAAAGAAAGGCTAAATTCGGAGAGGTACTGTCAGCAATTGGATAAATTAAAAACAGCACTCCAAGAAAAGAGGCCGGCGATGTTCAATAGGAAGGACATCATACTGCTTCATGACAATGCCAGGCCACATGCTGCTTTGGGGACTCGTCAGAAAGTCGCAGAGCTAGGCTGGGAAATTCTGTCGCATACACCATACTCCCTGGACCTAGCACCATCTGATTATCACTTGTTTCTGTCCTTACAAAATTTCTTGCAGGGTAAAAAATTCAAGAACGAAGAAGATATCAGACAAGCACTGATTCAATTTTTGGCCTCTAGAGATAAGTCATTTTTTAAAAATGGGATATACAAATTGCCATCACGCTGGCAAGAAGTCATAAATAATGATGGCAATTATATTATTCAATAAAGTTTATCCAAAGTATGAAAAAATGTATTCCTTTGTTTCATTCTAAAACGGACAGAACTTTCCGGTAGACTTAATACAACGGATGCTACTGACAAACAAAAATTCAACATTGTTTCTGTTCTTGAATTGCATGGATTTGTTTTGTGTCAAATGCTTTGTAGAATCATTTTATTTCTTACATCACTTCTCGATCAATAACGTTTGATAAGGACATTTCAGAGAATAAAATTTGAACTTTGAAATTGTAAAATCCACTCTTGAGGAATTCAGAAGCAAATATTTCTTTATTTTGTCGGAATAATTTAAATGAAAAAAAAAAGTACTTGAGGAAATTTTCCAATATCGAAGCGGTATGTCCCTGGGGTGTGGAGGACAAGTAACTTCTCTAAATTTGATTCAAAGGCACACATAATAATTAATTTGATATTTAACTAAAGATAATCAAATATATAATATTTAATTTATTTAATAACTAATTATCTACAAAAATAAAGTACCTAAACGGTGTCGGAGTAGTAAGAATTGCACTCGAACTATGACAGAAAATAAAGAACCAATAACATAATCTGAAATGAAACTATAATGAACTAATGAACCTAATATTGAACAAATATTTTTGTATTTGACACAAAACAAGCTATGAAACAAAACAAAATCGAAATGGCTACTATTGAATCTGAATGATATTTTGTGCTTATCGAATCAAATATTATTTAAATGGACGCTATATGAAATGTAACTCACCAAATGTAAAAGAAGTTTCATAACCAAATTTTCATTGTTTATTAAAGCATAATAACTCATTTGCAGATATATTTTTCGTATGGTAAATGAGTATTTATTTAAAATAAAGTTTCCAGATTTTAGTAAGGATCTAAGCAGTTGTAATAAATTTTCATAGCTAAAAGTATTTACCATGACACTTATTTTAATAAATTTCTATTTTTAAATATTTGTTTAAGTAATAAATATTTACTTTTCAGTTCAGTATTAAAACAATAACTTTTTTTAAAAAAAGAATTAAGATTTATAACGGAAGACACCAAAAAAAAAATTCATTTGATGCAAAATTTATACAAATCATTTTAAATTCTAGTTGTTTAAAAATGTTTTTCCATAGCGTTAAGCGTTAAAAATAATATTAAAAATGTTTCGTTCAAGAATATAAATTACAGAACTAGAATTAAATAAGAGAAAAAAAGTTTCTATTTGAATTTTAAAGCATAAAAGTTGAATTAAAAATGGTCCTTCTCCAAAATTTCTGATAAGTTAAGATGCAGCGCATGCATTCATTCTATCCGACCACAAAAAGCAAATTTGAAAGATCCCTATTATTAAAAAGTAATGAAACTCTTCTAACCGTAATCACTATTGGTGCCAATACTTACTTTGGCTTATTGATTTTTTTTAACATTTCGATTTTTGTTGAGCATTTTAATTTAGTGAACATTTATGAAGATCCAATGTAGCACAACTTTAAAAAATGATCCTAACATTGTTGTTTTCTTATGGCACTTGCCACGGACAAGCCCCGCTGTTCAGAGACAGCCGATTTAAGCCTGGGGGAAGGGGCGTCTCTTGTTTTTTTTTATAGTAGCGCCAACTAGGGCCAAGAGTACGACTTAGCTACTCACGCATCACTCATTCGCTTGCACAACCCCTTTTTACAGGAGGGCACATTCACACATCTCACAGATAGAACAACGAAAGAACAACCATGCCCAAACCGGGGCTCGAACCCGGGACGCCCAGATCACGAGGAAGACGCGCTACTCCTATGCCAAGACGCCGGCTGATCCTAACGTATAATTACTTATTGTGAGAATAATAAATAGATCCACTGAGATCGTATAAATATTTTGGGTTGGAAATAATGAAGCTTTGAGAATTGCAGCAGTCTATAGGAAGTCCCGCTGCATTCTTAGTCATTCTTAACACTTCATTTGGAAGCAAAACTCTGAAAGGTCCATTTTGAAGCAGAACTGGAGGTATTACGGAGGAATCCCGTCCTTCTGAGTGCTGATCACACCTGAAAGGAAATCCTCGCTCCTGAGCCGTACCAGCGGTTATTATTTTCCAGGAGAGTGCTTCGTTTACCTTTGAGGCGACAATCTGAATGGTTCAGATGAACGGATGTTTTCATGAATGTAGCGCTTGAAATCAAAGAATTAATGTAAGGCTGTTTATTGATGGATGGAAATGCGACGCTGGAGATTCTCTCCTGGTGGAAGAACTCGTCTCTATTTTAGTTAATATGTCTAAATGTTTCTATCTAATTCTCATGAAACAAATTATGCATCTTTGATGTGTTTACCCGATTGTTATCACTCATTTATCGTCACCTTGCAGCTGCATAAATTTTTCCCGAAATTACTTGGAATGTTACTTTCCCGTTTTTCACAATCTTTATTTCTTATTGAAAAGAAACAAAAACGCCATCTTCAGATTTCTTTTTCAGCATTGCGTTTTTTCACGCGAAGTAATTTCTCTCTTTATTTTTTTCTTTTATCCTCGACATCAGTAATTATAAAATCGTTATTGAAAATTGTAGCAGTTGCATTACACTTATCTTCTGTTTTGGATACTAGATGGCGATACCTGATTAGGCCATCCCATATGTCATCCCATAATGCATTGCGATTGTAATGAGAAGGAGATGTGATGCTGAATTGTGAGCCGCGCGCGTAAATGTCTTGTCTTTGTGTTTGTTTTAAGTGTGTGAATGTGGTTATTAAAGAAATGTTTCCAACAACATTCGTCCTGTTGTTTCCTGCACAGATCATAATAATCTACATACCACCACAAAATTAGTTTTTCGCACATAAAAGTATATTGTTCGCATGATAAATTCTTAAAATGTGTCATTTTTTTAAAATTTTGTGTAAAATAAGAAACATTATTGGTGGAACAGGATGCTGTTCTTTTTCTAGATGCTGTTTTCTAACACTTCCTATCATGCAATAAATGATTTGGAATGCATAAAAATTATGGGTGAAAGCTTAGAGAAAAATAATCCTCATTTTCCATTCATATTATCATTGATTGGTTTGTGTTATTCTTTAAATGCATATTAGATAATTTTGACGAAGAAAAATACCTGTAATAATACCTGGTTTTAGGGTTAATTTTGATTTTGTTGAAGTAATGTCAATACTAGCGATTATATTAAAACCCTATGCTTTTTTATTATCTTAGTAGTTCTGTTGATTTGCTTTAAAGATTATTTGAACCGGGCAGATTTAATTTCCCTTTGGATAAAATGAAAAAAAAATCACATTTTTCTTGTTGCTAATTAATATAAAATTTATTGTGTTAATTATGGAAAAATATTTTCCAAAACTCTAGTGCATGGGTAACAAATGTAATAAAATTACTTTCATTACAGTGAAAAGTTTTCCAAAAGATATGAAATTAAAATTTATGCTTGAAAATGCTCTAACCTAATTGCAACTGATTTTATTTTGAATCAGATACTATGCGCAATGAAGAACTGTAGCAATTTTTGCAAGAAAAGAAAAACTGACGACGCAGCCTCGACTCGGAGGGTTGAAGATTCAAGGCCTGAGTTCATAGCATATTTGCAGTATTCATGAGACAAGTACGTACTGAATTCGTCGAGATTCAAATGACTCCTTACCAGAGTGGTGTAGAAGATTTATCATCTTTGATAATGATTAAAAAGTTGAAGTCCGTGTCGAAACAATCTTCATATAATTTGAAAAGTAAAGTGAATTAAAATAATCTTATAAAGAAAAGGAAGCGCATTCTTTCATAAGGATCATCATTATAACAAAAAATATAAAGGCATAAAGTGGAAAATATTTGTAAGTTTTCTTTCGCATTATTAGATCAAATTTCTAAATACTACAAATTTTTCTAAATAGAGGTTTTGATAACTTACTAATGATAGTTTCTGTTTCGTATGGAATTAATTATTCAGCATGTAATCGTTGTCGATTTAGCAGAAACAACAACAAAAAATGCGTAATGCTGATTCAGGTTTCATCCTTTCAAGCAAAAATTATGAAACAATAAGTCCGGCCTTCTATTCTGCGAAAGCAATAAAAGAAGTGCAGTATACTTTGAAGGAGGGGGGATTTTTTGACCCTCCTTCTGATGCGATGAGAATAAGCAGCGTTATCTGTAACTTGGGGAATGACACGAAAGCTTTGCTACCTCTGAACAGCGAAACAAAAAGGAGATCGAGGGATCAGGGCTAGAGTCGTAAAACCAGCTCTTAAGAAGAGGCCAGAAAGAGAAAGAGAGAGAACCGGCGCTGAAAGTGCATAGAGACGAAAAATAAAAAGTATCGTTGCTTTGCTTAGGTCCTTGAAGTGTCAAATGGTCCATCGTTTCTTCTTCTTTTTTTTCTGCTTATGATACGACCTTGTTGGACTTGCTACTATTTGAAGAACCGTCGTATCGCTTACTTTTTTTTTAAATGAAATTTTGGGTTTAATAATGTTAAATTATAATTATAATTATTAGTTTATTGGTAATTGTGTTTGAATGTTTTTTCCTTCTTTATAGATTATTGCCTTCTCTTTTGATTTTTTTAAAATTTACTGATTATTTGCATTCGCATTTTATTTTCTTTATTCTATATATTTCCTGTTAATGATAGAAAAATTGAAAAAAACAAACAAACCCCACCTTCTTTTTATTGAAAGTTAAAGTTATTCTTTGAATAAATAGCTATTTTTGAAAATAAGAATGTTCTGTAAATTTTGTAAGTAACATATTGCAATTCGAATCGCTCGGAACACTATTTGGAATAATAATAATGTTAGTCGGAGCAGGAAAATTCTTTTAGTGAGTCACTAACTTTATAAAAATTACGAAATCATAAGACAACAAAGAAGCATAATAAAGATTTTAAAAGACTTTATTTTATTAGCGCACTAAGAGCTGAAATTTTTTAAAAATCACTCTGAAGGTGAAAAAAAAAATAGAATCGTTAAAAGAACTTGATATCCTAAAATCGATTCAACTTTTCAATTTTTAGTTTTAAATTATTTCTGTAACTTTGATTGAATTCAACTGAAGATTTCAAAACCATACGATAGATATTTAGAGAAATATGAAGTCATTTTGACTCGCACATCGTCAAATGTGTTTCCACCTTTTTTACATTATGACTGGTAAATCCCATCATTTTTTACAATAAATTAAAGTAAAACTTTTTTTTTCATAAACTTCAATATTTACTTATCCATTATTTGTAATTTTTCTTTTCCAGCCTCATTCTGAATCACTCTCTAAGCCTCCAATGAGGACCTCTTCAATAAGAAAATCAGTTTTTCCAAGGGATCTGTTGCTGACTCTTATTTGATAGATTTAGAAGTGCACTAGTTTACAGCAAGACACGTGGTTTTGTTAGGAATTTATTTTTGAAACCAAAATTAATAAGACTGGAGATGTTATCCAGAACATCTCATGTTCAACATTAAGAAATGCCTTTTGCAATATAAGCTACTTTCATACTAAGATTTTGGGATCAAGATTTCATATAGATGTATTTTAAACTCCCTTTATTCAATTTCTTTTCTTAGAGACTTTACCCATTTAAAAATGTTTTCAAATTTTTATTTTTTTGGATTGAAGTTTTATTTAAATAGTTCAAAAATTGCTGAATACACTGAAGAGTCCTTTAGCAAATAGAAGAATAAAAAAAAAGCTTTGATAAATAAAAGAATAAAAATTTCGAATCATTTCTAAACTTTAATTAAATAGTTAGATTCTGATTTATATATGAGACGTTAATGCCTTCATTTTATTTTTTAAAAATATTAAATTGGTTGAAATTTATAATGTCATCATTTTTAAAGTAAGTGAAAAGAAATATATACTTTTAGTTATCTCAGAAGGACATACTCCACTTTCAAAGTTAACAAAACATAAAAATCATACATTAGGAAAATATTAAATATGGGAATGAAATCAAACTAATTTTTTAATAAAATTTTTATTAAATATGTCAAAAAATAAAAGACTTTATTGAAATATTTCTTCAGGTACTGCCATTTAAATTATTACAACTTTATATTAATATACGCAATTATTAATTCTTATTATTATAAGAAAGTTCCTGGAGGTATTTATATTGTAGATATATAAGATAATAAATCCATGATATCGTTACATTTTTTGGAGGTAATGGGCCAGGCATGATGATATAAAAGTGATAGTATTATGTTTTCAATTTTTTTTGGGGTCTTCCTCGGTCAGGGGATAAATCTAGAATTTTAAACTGCGCATTTTCATCCAATGAAGTTTTATACAGAATTGCATATAGTTTGTTTTTTAAAAAACTTTATGCAACATATCTTTAGTCAGTCTATCTCTACACCATTAGTATTTTTTTCCCATCTTCTTGGAATTGCATTATCTAATCGTTTCATCAAATCAAAATTACAAGGACTGTTCAAATGAAAAGGTATGAAACGTCGTAACAACGCAACCGTTAACATATTTGCCTATGCCGTTATGGGAGAACGTAGCGAGACATCTGGGGATGCGATTGGAGTCTCCGGCGTAGATCGGAGCATGCGCGGGTGCCCGCATGCGCAGGAGAGATCAGAGGCTCTTATAAAGAGCGCCGTCCAATTGACGTGGCAGTGCATGTGAAGACAGGAGGGTGTACACATTGTAAAATTCGACGATTGAGAAGCAGAGAGGCGTTATCCGATTTCTGACAGCGGAAGGTGTTACACCAACAGTTATTCATCGCCGGATGGTCACCGCATACGGGAAAGACTGCGTGTCAGGCAAGTCAGTAAGAAAAGGGAGCGCAGGCCGGGAGAGTTTGGTTGATGATGAGAGACCAGGCCAGGCAAAAACAGTCATCACGGCCGATCTCATCGACAAGGTGGATGACCTAGTGAGAAGTGATAGGCGTGTCACATTGCGAATGTTGACGGTGAAGGTGGATGTCAGCGTTGTTACAGTGTGGACAATTGTTCACGACAGGTTGCGTTATTGGAAGGAGTGCGCACATTGGGTTCGGAAGCAGCTGACCGACTAGCACAAGGAACTGCGTATGGGGTTAGCAGCACTTCAACATATGTTTGTTTCCGTATCATGAAGAACCCCCATTCCTAGAGTGGATCGTCACAGTTGCTGAGAGCTGGTGCCATCATTATGAGCCAGAGACAAAGTGGGACAGTATGCAGTGGAAGCATACGTCGTCACCTCCCCCCTAAGATGTTCAAAGCCGTGGCGTCAGCAGGCAAGGTGTTGCTCACCGTCTTTTTCGACGTCGAAGTTGCGCTACTTGTTGAATTCCTCGAGCACAGAAGAACTATTCATTCCATTGTGTACTGTGAGACAGTCCGAGGCTACGCAGTCCATCAAAAGACCGGGGCTACTCACGGTGGGTGTGGTTCTACTCCATGATAACGCGCGCCCAGACGTCTATAGGGTCACACACGCAGAACTGGCCAAGTTTAAGTAGGAGCTGCTCGACCATCCGCCCTACAGCCCGGACATGTCGCTCTGCAATTCTCATGTGTTTAATCCCCTGAAAAAACATCTGAAAGGGAAGTACTTCATTTCGGACGGCGAACTCAAGTACGCTGTGAAGGACTGGGTATCGTTACCACCACACTAATTCTGGGAACAAGGAATCCTTAGACTCGTTAATCAATGGGATCGTTGTGCTCAGACCTTTGGTGTATACTTTGAATAAAGTCTTCATTTATACCCACAGTATCGTATCGTAACTTTTCATTTGAACACTCCTTGTATCTGATTTCATTCAATGTAAAATAACTTTTTTATGTTTTGGCATTGTTGCATGATGGATTAATAATTTTTAGGAATGTGCACCATTTTTTTCTTCTTACGGATGTCACGGTAGTTCCCAAATCGTCATCAATTGATAGGTAAGATAGTCTAGAATATAAAAATTAGTAATCAATAATTTCTATGGTGACTGTGTGTCCTCAAATAATTTCTGTTTGAGGATTGTGCAATTTTAAGCCACATTAAAGCTAAATATAAATTCCTATTTTGCCCAGGGCAAATATCGCTGTAGGCTATTACATTATTTATTTATATTGTTTATTATTATTAAGAGCAGAGAAATTATGTGGTAGAATTTTTGAATCAAACATTATGTCTTTGCGGAAAGTAGACTTACACCACTCCCAAAGTAATTATATTTGTAATTTTATTAACTAAGTAAATTTATATCGTTAAAACGTTGAGCATTTTTTAGTAATCTCATGGTAGCTGTTTGCAGATTAAAAAAATCATTTCAGATCGCATCTAGTATTATTATTTACTAACTTTCTGTCAAAAATGGACACACAACTTTCAAAGTTTAGTTTAGTTATATTAACGTCCCGTTTGAAGCAACACTAAGGCTATTTTGGGACGGAACTCGTAATTTTGAACCGCGGTCAGAAGACGAGGACGACACCTGAGCTGGCACCCCCTCTCCACACCAGCGGGAGGACGTTTGGTAGGACGGATTTAACGTGCAACAGACCCCCTTACACGGCGGTTCTTCGGTGGAATCGGGTCTCGAACCTGAAACCCTCCGGTTCCAAAGCCGAGACCTTATCACCAGGCCACCGCGGCCCATAACTTTAAAAGAGAACGACTCATATGTTTATTCATTGTTGTGAGAAACACATGCATCTATATGGGCTGGTGTTTCACTATAATGTTTATGTGCATTAATGTTTTAACTCACATTGCTTAGTTCGTTATTTCCAAAATTATATCTATTCTAAACTATTCGAAATATCTTATTCAAATAACATTAAATATTTCTACTCACAAGTATTGGCTTAATAGAATTTGGAATTGATTTGTAATTTCAAGATTGTAAAAATGTTGACAAAAAACTGTGAAAAATGTGATTTGATTGTACATTCTAAAAAAAATTAGAAAATTAGAGAAAGGGAAAACGTTTGCTATTTTTTATAAAAATACATACATTTTTAAGAAAGTGTTTTTTTTTTCCTTGAACTATTTTAGATAGCCAAAAATATGATTCTTAAATTAACTAAATTCTTTAAAATATATCTTAAAAAGAGTTATAAAATGTTAATAAATGCTAGGAAAAAAAATATTTTTAAAAATCAATTTATTTTTTAAAAAAATTTAGAAATTTTAATTCACCTAACTCTAAATTTCTAAATTCGCGAATGGATTTTACAGACCAATGCTTCTGAAAAGTTTGCAATATAAAACATATTTGGTCCAAATGGAAGAAGAATATTTTTGCATTCACTTAAGGCGAAGAATAATAAAAATAAGTATTCTCAGCAAATTACTTTTCTTTTTTGAAATATAAATATATATTGTGACTTGGCTTCAGTACAATTTCACACTCAAATTCTTATAATTTTAGGTCTTTTTTTTTCCATCTTCCTGCTTTGAATTAAAAATTATTAAAATGCATTTCAGTGCAAAACAATTTATTTTTCAGTGAGTTTTCATTTCTGTTATTTCTTAATTATATGTCTTTAATATATTTCATGATTCATCTATACTTTCAAAAATAATTGTTTGAATGCGTTTCCAGACAAATATAATACTTATAATTAAAAAATATTGCGCATTATTAGTCAGTAGGATTCATTCAATACGTCTAATAGACTGAATTTTAAAATTTAATAGAGAAGTTTTTAATTTAATAATTTCTGTTGGTGTTGGATAATTTTTCGCACCTATTTGCCCGTGCTATCGTTTCTAAGATAAGTAGAAAAAAAAGTGCACCATCGAAGAGAAAATGAATTGTCCTTATAAAGAATTCTGATAGAGGAACATTTATACTTGTGACTGATTTTGGAGACATTTTTCAAGTAATATTTCAAGAATTTAAACTGAAATTCCAACATCCGAAATTCTGTTTACATTATATTTCAAATTTTCTGAGACAATGAGTTGAAACTAGAAGTACCAAAATGACGTGGATTTTTTTTCAATAATTGTTTTCTAGAAAGCATCAAAGACGAGTTTATGCTCCCAAATTGCACAAAGCGCTACTAAAGCGAAGGGAAAGTATATTTCTTCGCGCAATCAGAGTCGAATTAGAAATGCAAGTATCATGAAAATAATTTTTATACAATTTCGAATTGAATAGCTCTGCTAGCGACTTACTTGCTGCTTCCATTATCTTTCTCTCCTTTTGAACGTGTCTCATTTATTTCGTTTTGGATAGCTTACAACTCAAAGGCGATATCATTATCGGGATGAGATATATATATATATATATATTCAGAATCGGTATTATTTTTTTGATTTAGATTTCATAGTTCTTTAGTTCATATGGCAGTAGTTTTAAATTCACGGATATTTAACATGTCACAGGAAACACTGTACGAATGTGCCAATTTTAAATTAATTTTGATTAAAATTAAAATGAATGAATGAATTAAAATAAATTTGTAAGTTCATTACTAAATGGTTTACTTATATGAAATGATTATGCGATTAAAATGTATAAATTAACTTAAATGATGAGAATAGTAAAATATTGTATTTTCATCAGGAACACACAGTCTTGAAAAATTTAAAACTCTTGTATATCATGAAGGGATCGAAAAATCTATTGCAAAATTTTGTTCTTGAAACATATAACATATCAATTTAAAAAAAAGGTAGATTCTTTTCGTGTTGGAATGCATTGGGATTTTAGATCAGTTTTTGAATAAATCAATAATAATTTTATGAAAGCGACAATCATACAATGTAAATATTTTCTGTAAGTAAACAGATTTATTAAAGTATGAATATACATGATATTGCTCAAAATATGTAGCTGTGATATGTATTAATTAAAAATAAATCTAATTCTGCGAAATTTTTAGATAATTGGTTTTATAATGAAAGGCATACAATAGAATGTTATTGTACACTTATTAACTCTCTTTAAATTAAAAAGATTTTATTCTGCTTATTAATATAAAAAAATCCGTTTTTTTTTCAATAACTAGTCTTACTACAGTAAATTTTCCGTTCAAAAACTTATGGTAGGTAGAACTACAATAATGTTGTAAAAAATCAAAGTGTGCTGTCTCCTGGAATGAAAAGGTCTAATGATACGCGATGAAATGTGGTCACGCAAAGAATCAAAATCATTTAAAAATACAGAAAACGAAGTTTTCCAGACAGGGCTAGCTACTATTGGCTTTTGGTCTCGTCATTTTGAATTTTTCAATGAATATATCCCAGAAATAGCATATTGTTACGAATTTTTCTTTACCGGGGTTCGTTTGGATAGTGGAAGTGATATGGTGTGTAGAACGCTCAATCAGTAGGCAGAAGTAGAATAAAAACAACGACGTTTATTTACACGAAGACACACAGGACAGCACAAAAGCGTCAACTATATACAGCACAGAAGACGATTATCTTCACCCGAGACGTGTAGCATACACAGCAGCATACAACCAGAATCTACTGCAGACAGTAGCGCACAGCTCAGTTCAGCACGAGATTGACTCAGTCGCTTCTACTTCTCCGACTCTGGCTCGGATTACTGACTTGGCCGCTCCGTCTTCGGACTACTCCGTCGTCTTGACTACTGGCATCGTCGTCTCCCAACTCGGACTTGACTCTCTGGCAGCCGCAGCCCCTTTTATAGGTCTCAGGAGGCGGGGCTAGAAGCCTCTCAACCAATCAGGAACGTTCGAGGCGTATCTCGGCTCCTACAGGACGGATCGGGAAAATTCTCAAAGTTTCGGGTATTATCTATTTTGGCGCCAAAGTCGCCAAATTTGTCGCCAAGTCGCCAAATGGTCGCCAAGTTTGTCGCCAAGCTCTGGGATCTCCGACGCACATCTGGACTTCGTCCCATTCAGATGACTGTAAAACTTTCTTTCCAATGATGGAACAAACTATGCTGGGAAGCCGAATTGCAGGTTTGTAACAATATGTAAAACAAAACTGAACATACAACATTTGTTCATTTTTGTGCCATTTAAAAAAATAAATAAACAATAAAGCTAGTATAGTTGCAATCTTGTTTTTCGCTAATATCCATATTTTTCTTAAAAATAATTTTTAGTTCCAGAAGTGTTAATTCGCTTACAAATTGATTTATTTCACTCTCGCCTTAGATATGAGGAGTTGCGAGGTTTTAAATAATTGAGATAATTAGGAACGAATATGTGAAACTTCTTTCCTCATACTTGCTACTATTCGTACTCGATGAGTACG
>JAPMOR010120903.1:0-11184 GCA_026543865.1 Argiope aurantia | reverse complement strand
AGTGCTTGCAAATCCTCATGACTAACCTTCAGTGGAGCGCCTTTACTTTCTCGATTGGTAATGTCAAAAGCGGCATCTTTAAAACATCGAAACCAAAATTCACATGTACTTTTCGATACGATTTCCTCTCCAAGGACAGAACAACTTGATTGATATGCTTTCGCAGCACTTTTCCTTGATGAAATTCGTAATAAAAGCTGTGACGGATAAATGACTATGACATTTTTCACCTTTGTTGTTGGCGATGTGGAAGCATTTTGTGAAGTAACTGATAATGAATTTCAAATTCAGTGTTGTTCCTATAATGTGTTCAGCAACATTCAAAGTGGAGTTTCATTTAGTTTGCCATAAATAAATATGCAAAACGGTACGTAAGAATGGGTAAGGTCATGCGAGGTACAGAAGTAGGGGTAAAATTCTTAAGAAAAAATGTGTTTACATGAGCAGACATAACACTGTAAATAGTGCAGATACTACAAATAATGTAGATGATGTGAAGGTCTTATATGCGTCATTTATTTATCGCTAAGCCCAATATAAATTCTTATGTAGTAGAACCTTTCTGTTGTTTCATCCTTTTTAAAGCAGTATTCTGATGAAAATATTTTAAGGAAGCCACAAAAGGATTGCTGTAGATACTGTTGATTTCAGGATCTTAAGACTAACTCTTCTAGGCGATGATACTCCACTAAGGTGTGGTGCGCAGAAAAAGGAGTCATTATTGTTCCTCGTCCTTTCGCGAATCATCTGAATATACCTTCTTGATAAATGTCCTCCATGTCTCTTTCTTCTCACCTCTCTTACGACGAAATAAACGCCTCTTGCTTCATACGTAAAGAAGCAGAGGATTTCTAAACTCGAGAACGAATAGTACAGACGTTGACAAACGTATGCTTCTCACCAGGCACTTTACGGAAACCGGCCATCTCCTGGCAGGAGTGTTTCTTTTACTTCCTTTTCAGTCATTTGGTTCATCTGTAGATAGCCAAGCGATCTCACTATCACGGAGAAAAAGAAGCCTTCAAAACTATATTTATCTTCACATTTGTTTTCATAACTCCATTTTATGTTTTTGTGGATTTCATATCGCTGAAATGTGTCGTGTCGGAAACGTGGATTCACTTCTTTGGCATTCGCTTTTTTTAGCGTGTCTCCATTTTTGGATCTTTAGTATGATATTTGTCATCTTTTGTTCACTAGGTACCTCTCCCCCCACACACGCGCGTACACAACACACGCACATTCCATTCCCTTAGCTTCGTTACAGTCATGCCAGTTCGATTTCATTCATCCTGTCACAAGTCACGTTGTGCAGGCTCTGATAGCATGAGATGAAAATAGATATTTATTGTTCTCATAAATATTTTTTAAAACATTTTTTAGAAGTTGTGCAAGGAGAAAGTACTGAACCGGCGAGAAAGTGGGCCTCGAAAGTTTGTCTCCGAGCCCGAATAACATATTTTTCTTATTATTTCAATCTATTTGTCTACGAGTACGATATCTCAACCACGTACTGAGCTTCAGTTTTGAAATGTGATATTGACTCTGAACAGCACATTTATAGATATCTACCAAAATGTGGATGAGATCCGTTGAAGGAAATTTTCTGTCCCGTCTGCAGGCATGTGAACTCAAAAACCCAAATATAAATATCATTTCGTACAGAATTTTATCCTCCATCTTGAAGAGAAATACTCAATTTTACACCGAATTTCTTAAAGGAATGATCGATTACCGGTGTGTATGTTAGCATATACGTGAAAGTTATAAAAAGAACAATGGACATAAATTTCTGTTTGCTGGCTCGAAACCAAAATGGTTATAAAATGGTGAATACAGTCGTTGGAAAGGAATGCGCTCAAGTTCCACTCTTAGCTTCCATTATAATATTATGAAGAACAAAATGCGCCATATTGCATCTCGCAAATGGAAATGGCAAGGAGGGCAGGGAGTGAGCACTCATGCTTTTATAATACTTTTTCTATCATTCTTTGTGCGTGCACATAAGTATGGGCATGTGTTTGAAACCGTAGTAAATGTAGCTTTTTATTATGAATTCTGTAAATACAGTCTTGATTAAATTTTCTAAAATTTACATACCCTATTTTTTCAGGAAAGTGAAAAGTCAATACGATGAAAAAAAAAAGTTTATACCTAGCAAGTTGATATATCCAAATGGCTAGGCACACATGTCAAACGTTCTAAAAATAATAACTAAATATCTAATGTTTCAACCAAATTCATCCCAAAACATTAAAAAAAAAATCAGTTTAGAAATATAAAATTACGTAGATTGTAGAAAAAAAAATGGCTATTATAAAACCATAATGCCTAATGCTCGAAGACTAACTAATACAGTGCCCGAAAAAATTATAAGGACACGCGAAAAATCGCCAAATCTAGAAGCATTGTTTACAGAATCGTATGCAAATTTTTGCAGCAAAAATAGAAGTAAAACTAAAATATTTTATGCTTAAAGTAATTAAAATTTTCAATTTTAAATCTCATAAAATTTAAATTTTGATTTTTAAACCTAAATGAAAGCGGAAAAAAGTATAAGGACATTGCTTTTTCTTCAGTAATTATTTAAAAATTTGCATATTTGAAAGCATAAAATGACAATTCCGAGTTAAAAGATTCATTTGCGAAAAGAATTTCCCACTCAGCGACTTTCAGTGTGAATTTTTAAACGATGCCCAAAGGAACTCAACTTTCTGACTCTGAAAAAGGAAAAAATTGTTGCTTTTCGAGAATGTGGATTAAGTGGATGGGAAATTTCAAAAAGAATCAAGAGATCTAAAACGGTGGTTTATAATTTTCTAAAAAATCCTGGGATGTATGGTATGAAAAAGCGAACTGGGGGACCAGAAATTCTCACTCGTCGACAAAAAAGAATGATTGTAAGGAGAGCTTGCGAGAAAAGAGAAACCGCAAATGAAGTTAGACAAAATTTCAGTTTACTACGCTCACCAAGGACCGTTCAAAATGTTTTGAGTAAACATCCTCAAGTTTCTTATGGGAAATTAGTATCACGCCCCCCTATTACAAATCATCATAAGAAAAGAAGAGTTTACTTTGCCAAAAAATAAATTTCTCTTGGTCAAAAGTGGACTGATGTAATTAAAAAAAGTTCAATATTGATGGACCTGATGGTTTTTGTTATTTTTGGTATAATCTGCGGAAGACCAAGGAAATGTTTTCCAGGCGTCGATATGGTGGTGGCTCGGTTATGGTATGGGGCGCTTTTGCTGCAAATGGAACCACTTCAATTGTATTTATCAACCGTAAAATGAATTCGGACAGGTATTTTGATATGTTAGGAGAAAGTTTGTTACCTGAAGCGCCACTAATTACTTCAGGGGACTATATTTTTCAGCAGGATAATGCTTCGATACACGTTTCTACAAGGGCAAAACTCTGGTTTGAAGCTAATTCTGTAAATTTACTTGATTGGCCGGCGAGAAGTCCCGATCTTAATCCAATCGAAAACTTATGGGGACTTCTAGCCCGAGAAGTTTATAAAAACGGCACACAGTATCAATGTACTCAAGATCTTGTCGTCGCTATCAAAGACGCTTGGGAAAAAATATCTGAGAACATTTTAAAAGATCTTTCAGTATCTATGACCTCTCGGCTTATTTAAGTGATTGAAAAAAAAAAGGTAGCTTTCTTGATTATTGAAACATTTTTTAAGTATTTTACAACATGTCCTTATAATTTTTTCCGTATTTCCTTTAATGTTAAATTTTGTAAAATCAATAGTTTGAAGCTAAATTATGTTTTTTATGTGGTATAAGTGTTATCACAAAATTATGCAGAAGAAGTAAGAAATATAAAAAGTTCACTTAGGTGAAATGGAAATAAAGCATATTTTCATGCAATTACATGTTGTCCTTATACTTTTTTCGCGCACTGTACAGAATGATGTAAGTTATCTTCATGAAGTAGTTAAACGTGAGCATTATATAAAAAACATAATTTATTGATCATAAATGAAATTTTTTAATAATAATTAGAAGACTAGAACTTTATAATTCAACACTGTTTAATTGCTGAGGATCTTGATTACTTCGGAATCATCATACACAAAAAATAATTTCACCTTTTAGTCACTTTCAACCTGCTTTATTCATCAATATACATTTAATTTTTGAATTGTCGTTCATAAGTCCCAAAGCTTTCCCAGGGCATTTTTGATTCTGCCTAAAACCTAAAAATAGCCATTTCATGTGGTGATTGTTTCCATTATCGTATTTTGGATTTTAAGACCCGGTCACAGTTACAATATGAGGACAACAGTAAATAAAAAATTGTACTAATAAACCAAATATTGATGCGTGAAGAGCATTTAATATCTTAATTGCAATATTTATGTTTAATGCTATAAATAAATGTGTATTAATTATCTGAAATAATAATATTAATATTGAATTAATTATATGAATCGAGAAATTAACATATCTTTATTTTCTCTACTTTGAGGTCTTTATTTCTGCCCTATTTTTAAATTTTTTTCATTCCCTTTCTTCTTCTTTCCATTCAAATCAGATTTTAGATTAGTATGGATCCCCATTTTTCAGCTCTAGAAGATAAGGCAGTAGCGATGTCTTCATGCCTTCAAAATTATACCTTCTTGGGTTCGGATTCCTCACAGCTGTTGACATTTTGCGAGTTGTGCCATCCTATAACTAAATCTGAACATGTACACTGTTGCTATACATGTTAAGATTTCAGCAGTGATAGCTTGAGTACTGACGGATATTAACTATATATTAGAAACTCTATGTAACTGGACATTATGGAGTCAGTTCCTAAAGTGTTAGTACATCGCTGTTTCAAATCAATTTTTAAGACTAAATTACTGAACATCCTTATATATATATGTTTTTATAAAAAAATAAACATAAAATCAAATAGAAATTAAAGTATAATATTTCAAGCAATATAATTTTTTTTCTATAACTGTGGGATTACATTTATCAAGCTGACTTGAAATGAGTGAAGTCTTATGAATAGCCTTTCTTCGTAACTACACCTGTGCCCCTGGAGATCTTTGTATAGGACGGAAGACATATACAGTGATTGCCAATACATGATTTGGAAATTTACTTAATTTATATTTAAAATATATTAAGTGCTTAGATGCCCTTGTACCTACTTACATCGTTTTACTATATTTGGTAAGTTTTGGAATCAAAGCAGAATTGAGAAAAACTGATCAGTTAAACAATCGACACAATTTTTAATTGCTGAAAACTTAGCATTAGTTTTTTCGCAATGCTTTAACGAAATTCTTAATAATAAAGTCCATATAATATTTATTTTGGAATTGGTTATTGCATTCCAAATTTAATTTATTGTGTAAAATGTCAAACATTTTCTTGAAATTATTAAAAAATTTCCTTAAAATTTTAAGGTCTTACAATATGTGCAATGGTTTCTTATCACTGAATTTTAAGAGTTGCACATATTTGGGAATTGATTTGAGCAAAAACTAACTCCGAATTATTGACTTTCTCTGTAAAATGTTTCTATAAGATGTGCAGATTAAAACGCGTAAAAAAAAAACAATAAAAGTGCAGATCTAAATCTGCACTTTTCGAAATCTCTTCAGTCTTTCAAATGTGCGTAAGTACATTTCAAAATTGCAATCCTTACAATCCATAAATTTGTACCTAATATACAAATACTTTATCTATAGTTAATTTTTATTTTTCCAAGAAAATGATCTTTTATTTGCACATTGCATTTTTTTCTTTGTCAAATATTGTTTATCCAAATAAACGATATTTCTATGTTCGTTTTCAAAGGAATTTTATGTTTGAATTTGCAATTAAATTTTGTTTTTTAATATATTAATTATATATTTTTTCATTCAATGAATTCTCTGATAATTTTTAAAAGAGAAAAGTTGCATTGCACATTGGTCGAATTCTTTTTATACTTATTCCTTTAAATCTCAAATTCTTCACTACTGATTATTCAGAAGTAATTCAAGATTAAGAATAACATAATTTAGTTTCAAATTAATGCATTCTATTTCAGGAGAAGAAAAAATACGCAAGTTTTAACTGAAAACTTTTTATTCACTTTTGAAACAATAGGAAGTATCCATTAAATCTTTTCATGCTACGGTACAACGCAACCTTGCTTCGTATTTCATTTTATAGAAATCAATATTATTTTAAGATGTACTCCTTTTATATTTTATTGATGAGATGAAGCAGCTCCTAAGATTCTCTGTATTAATGTTTAAAATAATTATCTCTATTTAAATAACAGCTGCATTAAAGTAGAACTCGAACCAGTAATACCTTAAAAAATTATCATCCAAAAATATCTGCTTATCTAGACGAAATGCTTTTGCCACCCTCCCTCGCCATCTGGTCGATAGATGGCGCTTCTTCCCGATGCGATTAGCGTGGGAAAAGCCGAATCCGGCGCGAGACGAGAGATTCCGCGGGAGGATGCTCGCTGCTGCTCCCAATCCATGTTCAGTTCACGGAATTCACTTCTCTTCGCCGGCTGAGAGATTGGCGACGAAACTCGTGTCCCCCTCAAACAAAACCTCACCAGATCTAATCGAGGAAAAAAAGTGAGAAGGAGGCCGTTTCTGTGAATTATTACCACCTGTTCTTTTTGTTCCTGGCGCAGGATTTCGAAACCGGATGATCTTGTTTTATCAGGTGTTATCTGCTTTCTTCTGATGACTGATTTGAGATTCTGTTGTGAGTGTGAATCATAAAGTACGAGACTTGTTGAAGAGTCATTATTCTGTTGAGAATGTTCTGACAGTAAAAGACGCTTCATTACTTACACCAGAATACAGCTGGCGTTCTGTTCATTAAAGAATACAAGTGTCTTTATGGGATGCAGCAGTGTCCACAAATCATTTAAGTGTGATGATAGCTTTAGATGCCTTTTCGGTGGACTTAATAAATAAATAGGAATTAATAAATAGGAAATACCATGAAGAAAAATTAAATTCATTTAAGTGATCGATATTATGCGTTAACCAAATATTTCAGCGCTTATCAATGAAAGAAATTATATGCAATTTCACGTTGGATAAAATACTTATAAAATAAATAGGACTTAACATAGAATCATCTTAAACTAATGTCAGGCACAATAATCTCAGTTTTATTTTGTGTTTATTCAGAAACATTAACGAAGAAATAAGACAGTGTAAAAAATTTTTACGTACAGTTTATTATCACAAATATAATCCATAATACTATTGAAAATACTTGCTCAGTTTAATGTTTCTATTTTAGTTTAAGACAGAAAACATTAAAGAATCCAGCATTTCTTGTACACAGATTTGTGTTTTAAATATCGGCATCAACTCTACTATCATAGGATACACTCTATCTCTTAAAGTTCAACTCCCAAACTCCAGGAATATACAGCCAGACGTAATTCAAGGACAGTCATCTTGTAACTGTTTCTTGGCGGATATCTAGCATGTGCCATCCCCTTAGTATGCACACCAAAGACATAGCATCTGTTGTCTTCTGACAGGGCAACGCAGCTATCATGTTATGAAGAGCTCTGTCGCCCACTGTCCAGCGTGGCCGACTACGAGTGCGAATGCTGGCGGACAGACCCTGCCCTTGCAGTGGGCGGGGGTGTCCCTACCGCCATCAGTACACCCCCCTGTGTGCTCGAGATGACCTTGGACTCGACTCTGAAGAAGAACAAGAAGAAACAGAAACAATCCAAAAAATCCAAGACATCCAGTTCAACGCCTGGCCGATGCAGACGTTGTTGTGGACGCTTCACTGCTTTTCTTTTCTCCCACGTGGGACTTTGTGCTCTCGTCATAGGGTACAGTATCATGGGAGCCTTCGCTTTCAGGGCCCTCGAAGCTCCCTACGAGGAGCAGAAGGCCTCCCAAGTGGGGCATCTCCGACAGGAGACTGTCCGGAGGTTGTGGGAGATCACAGACAAACTGAATGTCCTCTACAAGGACAACTGGACAGAGCTAGTAGAGGCAGAAGTGAGGAGGTTCCAAAAGGAGTTGATTGTGGCTGTCAAGGAAGGATATGATGGAAAAGAAGGGTCCATTCAGCAGTGGTCATTTTCAGGAGCCTTCCTGTACTCGCTGACCGTCATCACTACAATCGGTGAGAAGTCTTGCTTTCTAGTTTAGTTTGCTAATTTTAATTAAAATAATTTTACCTTCCAATAATTCAATTTAATTTTCATACAACAAGTTTGTAATGTGGAATAGGATCACTTACAAGGAATTTAAATTGAAGGATTCATATAGAATTAAAATCCTTGTGGTTGATATGAACAGAAGACTCCGTAGTATAACTTACAAAATTATAAATACAAATAGTTATTTTATTGTGATGCGCCTGAAATTTCATAATTCAAAAATGAGTCATAATTTACAGAAGGAGTGCAATTATTTCCGAAAAACTCTTTATTGTTCCTATCATAATTAAATAAAATTATATTGATATTAGACTCCTAAAATTCTATGTTTGATAAAAATACCATTACATGAACTTTGGTATTAAAAATTTAAATATAAATTAATAAGTGACGCAATTGTTAATGAAACCATCTCTTTCAGCTTCTGAATAATTTAATTACATTTCAATAATTAAGAATGATAGGTTTTGTCGTTTTGTTTGGCAGTTCACAACCTAGAATCTTCACGGGGATTTCATATATAATAAGTCTTTGCAATTCAGAACTATCCTTTAAGCATCTGTAACACACTCACCCCATTCATTCCAGGAGAAACACCTTCTTCTTTTCTGGAATAATAAATAATGATGACCCACATATTTCATTACAATGAAAAGATTTCGATATTTGTGCTTTATCTGGTTCCTTTATTTTTCAGAAAATGCATTGATTAATTAAGGAAAAGCGGTTCTTCATTCAAAGAAGGACCACAATTGATCATTTTCTGATGTGTCAAAGAATAATGAATATTATTCTTTTAATGAAAGATATTCTCAAATTCCAAATCTCGTCTCTTCTCTGAATCATTCGTTATCTTACAGCGATTCCGCTCATTTTTCAACATTTTTTGATCCTTTGCAGGGCAGTTTAGAATCGTTATCTTTTCTGTAATAAAAGTTTTTTCTAAATGTCTATAGAAATGTTTTTATCGTAAAAATCAAACTGGGATTATGTTAAATAAAGACGATGTATATTTACGATTAAAAAAATCTATCTTATTGTGAATTGAACTTATCTTTTGATAGTTCAGGGGAATTTTTCTGCATTTTTTTATTAGATCTATGGCATCTTTATGAAAGAAAATAAAATGTACTGTTCTTTACCATAAGTAAAATTATTTGAGGAACAAAATTGGAATACTTTTAGGGAAAGTTTCAAAGTGATAATTTGGATAGAAAATTCACGTGTTTTAGAATGTAAGCAGTATAACAAAAGACCTGCAAGGTTTTAGTTATTTATGATTTCTTATTTTTCAAAATATTTTAATCAGAATTTCTTCGAGCGTTATGTTATTGATGATAATATTTCTTGTAGGCATTAATTGGAAGTATTTACTTAAATTATTATCATGTTTAAGAGATGTGTTTGCAAATGAATCTGCGAGAAATGTTCTATTTTTCTAGCTCAATTATGTTGTACATTAAACTACAACCAATACTATAGTCTCTATATATTTTACATATCCTCATACATCCTTTGTTTGAAAAATTTGGAAAAGTATTATATAACTATTAAAGAATTTAGAAATATATGAAAATGTTACGATTCTTATTAAAATATAATATTTTTTCTAAGCTGATTAATATAAAAGAAGTTTCGTGTGTCTATTAGTAGATTTATGTATTCACATCATTTTATTATATCGATGCCAGATAAGTTATTGATATTCGAACTCCTTTCAGTTTGTATGGTATGGATGGTCGAATCTCATTTTTCAGAGATGATCATAAATTTGGGAAACAAAGTTCTGAGGCATTTCTTCTACAATCTTCGGATTAAAACCAGTAAAATATGAATCAAAAGCTTCAAAATTGCCTCCTATAGATATAATCGAAATGAAATTTTACTTTCTAAGCAAAAGGTTTCACATTAAAGTCCTTTCTTGAAACAAGTTTACTTTCATTGTGTCTTTGAATTCATGGCTTTGTATATCTTAGTACTTCTGGATTTAAAGTGATATTTTACAATTTCTACATATAGGAAAGATGAATACTTGCATGTGTGTGTTGGCTCTGTATAAGATAGACTGTTTGATCTAGACCTATCAAACTTGACATATATTTTAAAAATAGAAATGTGCATATCTAAATATTGTTTTGAAGTTTTTTATTTAAATTTTAATTAAAAATTAAGCGAAATGTTTGTGGATTTCAGCGATAGCATCCGAAAAAAGATTTTTATATCATCTTAAAATTCAAAGAATTATCTTTTCACTAATACTAATTTTTTAACATATAAATTTAGATTCTATTTTTAATTAATTAAAAAAATACTTTAAGCATGCTTTTTTTTCACGCAAAGTAAAAACAAAATGTAACCAGTATGAGTAAAAGCGTGCTTGGAGAAAAATTAATTTTTATCAATGTTTTGCCGTCATGTTGACAAGAGCTGAAATGAAAAAGGTCCAATTCTTTTTTCTTATAAACTAAAGATAGTTTATACAGAGAAAGAATGTCCTCGCTAATCGGGCCCAACACCTGATTTACAAGCGATTAGTATTTGGCGTGTATATGAAATAGAATAAATGGTTTAAATGAATTGTAGAATTATATTTAATAAAGTCATAAAATGAAAACTTCTCGAAACGCTAAAATTCCAAATTAAAAAGAGTTCCACTCAAAAATTGTTTAGTTATGAAAGTTTGAATATCAATATTTTATAAAAATGGGTGATTTTAGTGAATTCTATTGAAGGGGATACGCAAATCTGCAACCAGAGTTTCTCGCGGCTCAGGGGCCGTCAATACTGAAATTGTTGATTGCCCTGAAATGTTAATAATTCAAAGCCTCTCGTTCGGTCAGATCTGGTCACGAAAGAGTGAAACGTTTTTATTTTTATTTTATTTAAAAGTTAGTATCACGAATAAATCGCTTAATATGATTCACATACCCGAAAGAATGTCTAAAATTTAGAATTCATAATTAAATAATACATATCTAATACATACCTTTCAAACTTTCTTTACTAACTGAAACAATA
>JAPMOR010120882.1:142854-181849 GCA_026543865.1 Argiope aurantia | reverse complement strand
AATTAGAACATAAAAAGATACGGAAACAAGATTATGCTGATTTTTTCAACCAAACCAGTTGGTTCAAAAGAACTTCATCAGCTTTTGATTATATCTTAAACAACACAGAACCGCTTAAACGATGCAGCCAATTTAAACGTGTGATAAATGGACGTAGCATTAAAAATGTCAAGTCAGATATTTGTAAATAAATAAAAAAAAATTCTTCTTAGTGAATTTATTTATATTTTTAAGTGATATAAGATTCATATGATCGCAGAACATTTAAACTTTCTAATTAAACGATTCCTATCTGCATTATTAATTTAAATTTATCCGTAATTATCCGAGAAATAAAAAAAATTAATTAACAAATCGACCTTAATCCTTTAAGTATTCGAATTTCACTTTCCTTAATAATATCTCAAAGTGAACACTTCTTATTTTAGAATTCATTTGTAGCTATATAATTCCACGAATAGAGGTGTATAAAGGCAATTAATGTTCAACGTGTCGGCCGATTTAACCTACTTTGCCGCCCCGTTTCTACTCTGCAGTTCTGAAGCCTTCTTAATAAACTTCCCGTCAGAAATTAATAAGTGCAAGTTTTCATTTTCAGACTTGCCATAACTAGAGTAAAAATAGGAATGATAGCTTTGTGTCTTTGATATGAGAAATATCAAATACAAGCGACCGACAATTCATTTTCGCTCCACACAACGAGCGGTTTTTCTTTGAGTAATTGTTTTTAAGAAACAGGTTAGTAATTGTTATGGAACATGCATGGAGAAGTAGATTAATTATTCCCGACGAGAGATAAATTTCAAAAGTCCGAATATCGATCACCAACGGAAGTTTATCCTATTTATCTAAATATTTTCAATCTTTTTTTTTCTTACGGCAGTTATCCTCACTTATTTGTGTCTAATCTGTCTTATGTGGAGTAGATTTTTTTAATTATGCAAAAATACGAAAATATAAAAACCTATAAAAATATCAAACTGCATACAGTGTGTGTGATTGTTTAGGATCTTTAATAAAAGGCTGAAATAAAAAAAAATGCCAAGTATTGTTCTCTCTTTGAGTTTTCTTCATATTTCTTATATTCCATAGGGAGGCACCTCAAAAATGAGAATGAGAAGATTTTAGTATAGTGATTGGTTCTAGGCATAGCCTTGGTGTGGGATCTAATTACCTTCTTCAAATTATAAGACGTGTTTCCTATGGGATGAGTTGTACCGTGGCCGTGGTGACCCTTAGAACACAACTAAAGTTCCCGCCTATTGCTGCCGCGACATTCCACTCATTTCATTTAACTGCTTGCCTTCTGGTAGGTCGGTGTGGTTCAAGCATAAGTTTTATACTAATTGCATAATAATACTACTTGTTATATATTGAAGAGAATCAAATATTCATTTTGTATTCCTTTTCTTTGACCATTTGGATGCAAAATTTACTACTACAAATCTGCAGTTTTGATACCAAATTCGCATAATAATTTCACTTATATTGCTTGCTTTTTTAATTGTGGTAATCATATACAAACGGACAAAGTAACAGATTGAATTGAATTTACTTCCCACTGCAAGTTTGCATATCACTCGTTGTTAAGAATCGACAAACTTGAGATTCACAAACATTTACTGTGGAAGTTATTTATAAAAGTGACATAGTATAAAATAGGACGAGACGGAAGATACAATGCACTGCACACCAAAGTAAACCTCCAGTCGAATGATACTTTGAAGATATTGAAGTGCTGTGTTTTTCAGAATTTATTGTACAAGTAAAAAGTATAAGATTATATATTGTGATATAAGAATATTTACAGCCCTTCTATTCCCTTTGGCACTGCAAATGATGACACAAACCATCCACAAGTTGACAAATTCTGCCCAAAATTAATCATAAATATCTAATTTTTTTGTAAAAATTGCGCACTAGAACTCTCACATCCAGTCTAGTTTTGAGTTGTTGTTTTCACAAACGCGTGAATAGACAAATTAACAGTTCCGCCATAAGTATATTTAGTTAAAAATTTGACAAATATCGATAATTCTAATAGTAATATCTTGCAATAAAATTCAGTTATCAAGGTAGTAATTTTTTTTTAAATTTTCATGTTCGGAAAAATAGACTTTTGACGACGAATTTCATTCAAACTTTAATATTAACTTTGATATAAATAAATAATGTGGTATACATTCTAATTTTCGGGTAAAATTTGCATACCAAATTCTATCCATCTAACTTGGTGCATTGAGTTATCGTGTTTACAGGAAAATAGACGTAATTCCGGATTAGGTCTAAAATGTAGAGATCCATGAATTTCTAGACGTAGAATTTCCTGAGGATTGCAGAGATTCATTTTTTGCATTTGAAAAATAAAGAAAAAATATTAGAAATTCCAAAGAAGCAAGCATTGAAATAAAAATAAGAAAGGGTACATTCAATCTAAATAAAAATAAAATGTAACTTTTAAATAAAATCAAAATTAATAATTATTAATGAATAAACTTATAAATAGCAAAACGTATTTTGAAATAGCATTTAATATTCGAAAATTAATTGAAGAAAATGAAACAAAATCCGTCTTTATTCATGTTATTGTAGAAGTATTTTTTCCTGGAAACTGATTCCCGAAATTCTATGACCAAATATTATTTTATTTTTCTTTCATATTATTTAAGATTATGCAAGGGTTCACAGTCTGAAGGATACGTCGAAAGGTAAAAAGAGCAGAATGTCAAAAATTCAATTCTGTCTTACGTAACAATGCATTTATGATGGAAAGCTTACATTCTAGCAAAACACACATAAATCTTTGAATCATTTATTCAGTTCTATGAACTTTTATCATTCAGTGCAGAAACTGAAGCATAACTTACAACACTTATCTATTGTAAACTCTCCATATTTGAATGAAAGTCAAATCTCAAAACCGCTCTTTCCACACGATGCGTTTTATTATCACTCGATTTTCTTGTATGCGAAGGTCGCAAGCTAATCTTCCTGACTAACGGTACAAAGAAAAACAGTAGCAAACATATTTTAATGATGTGAAATAAACAGTTATTGATTGTTCCCGTGACCTTTGCATCGGTGACCTTCGGTCTGATCCGGGGAACAATCTTTCTGGTGAATCGAACAGAGAAATCAAAAAACGAAAAACAATCCACCTTGAAGTCAGTCGATGCTTATCGACTGCTGCTGTTGAATTAGATCCATTTGTCGTGCAGGTGCCACTGCGTTGCGTTGACTGTTATGCGTTTTGTCGTTGCGATTTGTCAAGCGTATCAACCATTCGATTCGTTTCTTTAATTGGTTTCATTAAAAGGAGAGGTACATCTCGAATTAAATAATAGCAACATTTTCTCAATCGGAAACTGAAAATGTTTCACTTTATTTAATGAAAAGCGTCTTGTAAGCTGTGCATTTTGATTATCTTTTATTTAACGAGAAGCATCGAGACTGTAATTATGTAACGGTACGTCAAGGACTTCTATTGATACGGAAAAGGTATTAACGTGAAAGAAAAGCTTAATGATAAAAGTTGTGATTCCTAGTATTGATATTTGAATAGGATTTCCTTGTTTATAATTCGGTTTAATAAAAATCGATTCCTGTTACTTCAAATAAAAATAAAATGAATGTTTGTTTTATTACTATTGAATTCAAGTAACTTGTAAGAATATTAAATACTTTTACACATAAGGAAAAGGGTTTTTTTACATGACATTTTAAAGTATTATTTATTTGCTAAAATACAGAAGATATACACTAAAAACATTCTTAGCTCAGCGAGTATCCGCAAAGAAAATTTATTCGGAAAAAAATGTAGCAATGCAATAGATATTCAATATATGTTTTTGTAAAAATAATAAAAAATTTTAACGACGCATTTGCCAAAATTAATTATTGCAAGACACAGGGTGTCTATTCTAATTGTGGCACAATAATTAATTTTTATATAAATAGTATAGGCATATACTTCCATTTGGTAAAAAATATTCTAAAAGGCATAGGTCCTTAGGACTCCCTTTTAGTTCCCAACAATGCTGTCGGTCCGGTTATTCAAATTTTTTCCGTATGCCTCAGGGCGGGTCGGAACAATGAATTTGTGACTTTAAATGACATAAAGAATCATATTTTATGTTGCTTGAATTATAAAATTATATTTTTGAAAAACAGACAGTATCTGAATAATCTGACAGGCCCAGGTTTATTAATCTTATTTTGTAAAATATTTTTGAAACACTAATATTTCGAACTGAAAAGAATACAGTTTTCTGTGACGAAAGTGCTGTGTTATGAAGCATCAAATTTTATTACTTTAGAGGAATCTATGGCCACGTCGAAAAAGTGTTGATTGATAGAGCTTCTTCAAGATGATTATTGAAATGATTAAAATAATGGATTTGAAACATAATAAATCAAACAGTTTTAATTGCAAAAGAATGGCAGTTTTTTTCATTGAAAATGTTAACTTGTCAAATGCATTTTATTGAGAGATCTTGAAGCTATATTATAATTAAATCTTAGTTATTTTTTCTGGATTGCATCTATTTATTACATAAATTGATAACCATAAAATGGAATTCTTTGCGTCGTTTAGACATTTTTTTTCTTTCCAACTCAGAGTATATGTCTCTACTTAGCTACTAATTTTGTATAATAAGCTGTTTGTTACTTTTTGGAATGGAATTGATCAAAGCTATATACATATATTTAGTTATAATTTATAAAACTGAAACCGAAATGCGCAAAATGTTAGTTAATTCCCAATTATACAATCGTGCCAAATTCGTAAATAATTTTTTAAAGAATTGTTATGATTAGGTGAAATAATATTTTGACATAATCAAAATTAGTAGCAATGAATGTAAATATTTTAATACGATTTTCGGAGTGTAAGAATTTGCGATTATTTGTTATTTTAAGAATTCATTTAAGGTTCTTTACTTTAATGAAAATTCTTTTTAGCTTAATAAAAGTATTCACTTTTTCAGATATATACAAAACCTTTTATTTAACAGAATCAAAAGCAATAAATCAATAAAAAACAGTTCAATGAAATATTTCGCAACAGAAAAAAATAAGTATAGTTCCTTTTTGGAATATATATCATTTTAATAAAATGATATTTTAGACATTGATTTTTTAACATTAAGAAAACTTTGAAAGAAATTTAAATTTATTTTCATAATATAATTTATAAAAAATAAATCATGCAGTATTGCACTACTATTTTTATATCTAGATAGTATGAATATTTAAGCATTTTAGATTCATAGTCAGTCAATGAATCATGTAATAAATTTGATGGAAATAATTACTAAAATTTATCTTTTATATAACATTAAAAATTGTTTTTCTTTCCCTAAAAATTTCTCGGTAAAAAGGAACAAGAAAACAGTTTCCTTCTGGAATAGGCAATTTTTGTTACTATTAAATTTTCATCTTATAAAGAAATCAAAATCATTTGATGACTTCAATTAATACACCATGGAGTATTGTCTTTGCATGTTTATCTTGCATGTTTCCATGTTATCACGAACATATGCCATTTTAATTATTTTTCCGAAATATAGAATAATATATTTAGATCAAAGTTTAGTCTTTAGTTTAAATGAAATTTTCTACAAAAATTATGGTATTCTTAAGAATGACGTTTTATAAAATCATATTGTTCTTAAGCAATGTCCAAAGAAAACTGCATTTGTTTGTTTCCCTTAAAAACAATAGAAATGCTATTTCCATAGCAAGAAAATGTTCTAATTATCGAAAGAAACGTCTTTTCTTGTAAAACATTTCTATGAAATTCCATTCCTTATTCCTACATTACCTAAACCATTTCTTTTGAAGCAATAAAAAAAAAATTCTTCATCTTGAATCCAGCTTTTCTCACCAAGGTACAATATTAAAATTACTTCCCTCTCATCTCTTATAAACATTGTTGTTATCAAAAAAACCTCATCCTATACATCATGACTGCACAATAGAAAGAAATCCTACGACGAGGCTGTCTTATGTAACGGATACCGATTCCATAAAACAAGTTATTGGACAGCTTATCTTAGTTTTGCATCAGCGATGCTCATTCCCGAACAAAAACCAGCGGTGAAATAAGATAAAAGAACATTTAAAAAGTAGCATCCCTTGAAAGGAAATTAAGCCAGCTAATTCCTTTGTTAACAACTCCTTCCAACAAGTTATTTTGCAATACACTATATAGTAAGGAACAAGACGGTGCTTTTGATGGCGCTATTGTGAGAACAATTGTTTGTTTGTGTGTATGATATTGTGTTCTCAAGTCACGATCGCATGCTATTAAGGACGCCTGACAGAAATATAGTGGAGAAGCTATTCACACTCATAATGAACACTTTTTGAGCTTCGAAGCAAAGAATCAGTGAAATTTTTGCCGAAGTTAATTGGAAAATGAAATCGTATAGGCGTTGCCTCGCTTGAAAGTCTCTCATTTTTTATCATTTTATTTCTTTATGGTGAGAAGAAAGGCCTATCGTAATGGAATTTAAAATGTCGTCTATTGTAGTGGCGTTTTTTATTCTTTTTAATTGGACAATTTGATTTTTCACAAACCAATAATGGAACTTTTATTCAGGTAATATGATTTATTTCAGAGGCGTGATCAGTTATGGCAAATATAGTGGTTATGAAATTGTATCGGATATCCTAGAAGTTTCTTATTGCAAATTAGATTATATGGAAATATTTGCCTTTTTTGTGTGTTAAAAACGCGCACCGTTTTTGCTGAAGAATTGTTTCATTTTACGCAATCTGAACTTTATAATTCCATGATTTATTTTATATTACACTCATAATTAATCAAATGTCCTCTTGGTTCAGAATTTTTATGAGCTGTAAAGATCTTTAATTGCCAGACTAGATAAATGTAATACATCATTGCTCTTTCCTTTTGTTTCAGTAAAAATTATTTTCTCTTATAAAAACAGCATAATCAGCTTCGGTGTTTAGATGCAATCCTGTACTTTAAGCAACCTGATTAAAATATTTCATAGGACATATTTTTCTCTCAGATTTTCCTTCAATTTTAATTTTTTCTTATTTAAAATAAATCCACCGGATATAAATCGAATGATTCCATGCTTATTAAAAGAGGTTTGCCTATATCTATCACATCTCCTTCAATTATACATCTACAGAAATCCTATCTCCCATATTGTGTTCTTGTAATAATTTTATTTTTTCACAGATTTCATATGAAATAATTTTATTCATGGAATTCATACCTGCTAGATTATGCAAAAATTCATAATTTTTTTAACTTTATTTACTTTTAAAATCAGTGAAATAGAAACATTTTATTTTGCTGATAACATCAAAACACTCCTGAAATAAATGTTTTTCAAACAAATTTTAACCTAATAAAATTTTAAAAATACAACGCATTGTTTTATAACAAATGTTTAATGGAAACAAAATCCAGATCAATTCAAAGAACGTAGAATACAGCAATCACGGAGAATGAAAATTAATTTAAGACGGCTAATTGTAATAGAAACTCTAATTTAAGAAAAATATTCTCGGATTTCTTTTTTTTATGGGATATAAAGTAAAAGAGTTAGGAGATTAAAAATATTTGTTTTACTAGCCTTTCAAAATAATCTTAATAATAATTGTTATCAAGATTATATTAAATATCAAAACCTTACGAAACAATTTCACTTCTCATAATTATAATGACTCAGTTTTAAATTATCAGTTTTTAAATTCACCTAATGAAATTCTCTCGCTTAGATTGTATAATATTATATAAAATTTGGAAAATTTACTCATTTCAAGCCAGAAATTTGCTACATTTATTTAGAAGTCTGAGAAGAGTTTTTGTACTCTGACTGACTAAATATTTTGCATATAATTAAAAAGTTGATTTCATCAAGAAAAATGGTTCGATATTTAAATATATTTTTGAAACATACTTTTATTTTAATATGAAAAGTATTTATTTCATTACAATTCTGTAAAGGAAAGAAAGCAGCACTGTGAAAGGTTTATCAAATCACTGAATAAATATAAAAATAAGAATCAGAAAATCTTTTCTCAAAAGATGATGAAACGAGTCTGAAACGAAATATGAAAATGAAGATAATTTTTGTCCAATTTTTACCATACCTAATTTATACTTGTAAAGTCTATTTTATTTTGTCTTTGCAAACAATACTTCAGCAACAATACTTCCATATGCTTCTAATTTCTCTATTGCAAAATTCAGAGTTCAGAAATTAAATTTTCATGCTAAATGTCAATTTTAATGAAAAAAATAAGTAGAATATGGATATAAGGGATGATTTTTTGTAAGCTGCGTGAGATAATCGCATGTCCTAGCTGCGTGAGGTAATTGCATAAAAATGAGGGAATGTCAGAATTTTACTATTCTAGTTTTTTCAAAGGGTTGCGTTGAAAAACAGAATTTTTTTAGAAGTTTCATTTATTTTGTCTAAATTTAAATTGGCAGGAAAAAACCGAAGTTTGTTGATGATGTGTAAAACACGCAGAGATGGATGTGTGCATAAAACTTTATTTAAAGGCAGTATTTTTACAAATTTGCATAAAAAGAAAAGACATAAAGAATTTTAATCAATCATAATTACTTCTGGACAAGTTTTACTTCATACTATTCACAAAAGTTTATTAATAGCAGCACATATTTGTGAAAAAAGGTCAGTAAACCGAAAAAATATTTTGGTTGGAGATTTAGTAGTTATTGCACTGATTGATTTCAAAACTTTTTAAACTGTATAAATTTATTCTTTTTTTTTAAATTTCAAAATACATTCTCATCACGAAATTCGAAACAAGCAATATTTCTTTCACCTTAGACTATACCAAAAATGTTTGTAATGTTAATTTAACTTTTCTTTTTTGAATGACCTATGAATTTATGCTATCATCTACACCGGATTTCAGCATAAAAATTTTCAAGTTCGTATTAATAAATAGAGGTCAATTCTCTATCCTTTATTTTGTTAGTAATTAATTATCTAATTTATATAAATCGCATTTCAGACTTACGAAGCTGATTTTCTGTCAAACTATTTAAATTATTACAATTTTGAGATGTATTATTATTATTACTCTATTTTTAGATTAAATTATTTCAATGCGATATCTTTTAATTAGAAATACTACAATCCTTAAATTCTCCAGATTTCAATAATTAATTTTAAAAAAAATTTCTGGAAAAAAATGAAATAATTAAAATTTTTAAATTTAATTTATGCCAAAATTATAAAAAAAGACACAGAGAAATTTTCTGGAAAAGCGATAACAAAACTTTATATTCCATGCTATTTGGAAAAATCTGTATCTTGATGTGATGGTTATGAAGAAAGTTTTTCCATAAAAAATTTTTTAAAATGTTTAGCACTTTTGAAATAAGGATCCATTTCATTACAAATTTTATTAGATTAATATTAGCTGATCACTATCCAATTCTGTAATCTTTTCCAATATTTTGAATGTAATATAAATTATTAAAATCGATGTTTAAAAATCATTAGACAAGGGCTAAAAATCATTAGACAAGGGATATTAGAGCTGATGGAAGTTTTCTGAACTAATTCTTTTGCCTTATAGTGCTTTGACCATAATAAATATTGCGCAATCTTCTGCGCTACAGCTAACTAAGAAATGGTTTTAAATAGCAAACATCATTTATCTTTAAAGATCTTCAATTTAACTAAAGAGGAATAATTCCGAATCAAGAAATACCGCCACATAACAACAATGATAAAAAAATATCTTATCCATTTTAAACTACCAAATTTTTTACGGACACAAAAATGAATGTTAGCTTTTTTTTCAGTTTAATTAATATTCTTAAATATCTATCAATTTAAATAGCTAGAAAGCCTTTATAAAAATATTAGAATAAAAATTTTTCATAATTCGTTTTTATTGTATTGCAGCTTTGAATTTCAATGCTAGTCGACGGGGGTCTCTCTCTCTCTCTCTCTCTCTCTCTCTATATATATATATATATATATATATATATATACATATATATAAATCTCAAATGCAATATAGTATAAGAACACAAATTTCATTTCAACCATTTTCGCTTTCCTTATTTACCTTGATAAGAATAAAAAAAATGTTCAAATTATTGCGTGTAAATACAAGCTCAAAGACAAACAATTTCGGTAAACACTAATTATTCCTCATTTCAGGATTTGGTATCTTTGAAAGTTAATTTTTGGTATGGTCTTTTATGAATAAGAAAAACTATTGAAACTGATACCCATGGGCTATCACTTTCGATTCGAATTCGCATTTGAAAGCATTTAATCTCTCTAGTAGTAAAAGTTAAAATGAATACATTATTTTAGTTATATTTGCATCCTACTGTAAGCAAAATTATTTTGGAGAGACCTCGTAATTTTGAGCAATGATCAGATGGCGCAGAAGAAACCTGAGACGACACCAGACCTAACGAAGAAGATGTATAAAATAAAGGGTAAATGAGTAAAAAGGAATTTGTGGTTATATATTTGAATGCAATTTTATGAAATGCACATTTTATAAACATCAGCATGTAAAATATTGTTGAATGAGAGACACGTGAAGGAGCACATCTTTAATATCTGATTCCAGGCGTTTGCTCAAAACTGTTCCTACCGAAGAGCATCTTTGAAAAAATACTGATTGGAAAATAGTTACAAAAACATGTATAACATTCCGAACAATAAATGTCATATATTATTTATCTAATGAACAACATAATGTATGAATTATTACTTATAATTTTATAAGATGATATGTATATCCAACATGATATCCCCCAAATTAAAGAAAGCACCCAAGAACAGTAGAGAGAATTTTGGAGGCACTTGGTTATGGTATATTTATTAACTCATCACACTCACTTGATTGCCGTTTATTTTAATCCAAACATAACTGTCTTTATGCAAATCGATTAAATTTTTTGGAGGATTTCAAAAACCCGCTTCTTGAGAGAATTGTTTCGAAGTGAAAAGAGCTCTTCCTTCATGGAATCTGTTCGCTGTCTGGCAAATGGGTGAATGTTAAACTTTCAACAAGCTAGTCAAAAATATATTAACTTTTCCTTTGCTTTAGAAAACAAAAAATTGTCTTATATTTTCTTGGAGGAGAATTTGGATTTTTATTACATACTCAATTGTAGCGTATATTAGTGAACAAAATACCCAAACTATAGAAGAATTCACTGTAATTTGAAAACATTTTGCCATTAAGCATATTGCCCTTCTAATCAAAATATATATTATTCATTACAATGCGTCTCTTTATTTTTCTGATATACATGCCACGAAATTTCGACAAGTATTTATTAAGCCCAAAGCATATTCATTTGTTTTCTTGTTCAAAAAATTTCTAACCGAAATTACTTACAGTTTCAAAGACGGTTTTATGTAATTGCCTCACAAATGAGCCAGAAAATATCTCCATCATAAAAACCCCAAGCGAACCATAACGTGAATTAAAATAAGGTTGAATGGACCCAATAATCTGCGACATTTTGACCTTACTCTCTCTGAGGATGATCACCTCGTCCAATTCTAACATAATCTGTCAAAAAACTTTCACATATCATACGATCTGTGCGTATTCAAATAGTAAGAATCATTTTTTGCCTTTCCTTTCGAAGCTCTAATAGCTGTTTTCTTACTCTAATTATGGCCTGTAGAACTCCCTTATCAGACAAACAATCAAAATAAATAAGGCGTATTCTTCCATCGGACGGGAAAATCCACAATTACTCGAAGAGTAATCTTCCATCTTGAGGGGGCCCCAAAGGGTACAACAATAGAAACGGGAAGAGTAGAAGTCAATTCATCTTCCCTCAAGGACGTCCTTTCACTCCAAGGTGGATCCATCTGAAAGAGGTATCGAGGCAGTTTCAACATGAAAGTATTGTCTTGATGTATGTGTTACTAGGAGATTAAATGGTCATTTATTGTGTGGGATAAAAGCAACACGCCTTGCCCTTGTTGATCATTTATAAAATTCGAATTAGTAAGAAGGTATTGTGTTTGGGATCCAGCTTGAATTTCTGAGAAGGTATCTGGTGGGCAGTAAGTAATAAGTCGGAAATGATACTTCACTAAAAATTAATTTTTCGTCGAGTTCAAGTTTCAGTTTTAAAATAAATCTGAAAAAATATATACGATAATGCTATATTCTGATTTTACTTTGCGTTGATGCATTTGTATTCCTTTAATTAACTTAAACCCTATTTGCATCCTATGCTGCGTATCTCATAAAGTACAAAACTGCTCTCTTTGCATTGATAATGCTCATAGGCATTTCCTAATAAAAATCACATTTATTAAGAATCAATAAATATGATTGCGTTATAAAACTTTATATCATACGATAGGCAAATTCTTTGATGTATTCGTATCACCATTTGAGGTAATTTTCTAAGAAACCGTATTTTTGAAAAGAATTTCTCCACCGAATTCTCAAGAGAAATTTTTTATGTGGCAACCAGTATTGATTGTCGTGTATATATCAAGCAACAAAAAGGTATGCATGCTTATCATAATTAATATTCGGTTTAATAATTGTTAAGAGTATAATTATTCATAATTAAGAGATTTTATTCATCTCTAAGATAATTCTAATACAAAGATTATTCTAATACAAAAGAGAATGTATGCATGTTGCCACTCTACAGAACAGACAATTTGATTTAAGTTATTATATTTTACGCATAAATACTTCGGTGTAATTTTTTAATTTTAATTAATTAAAAATTATGCTGAATTTTGAGGCTCTTAATGCGAGAAAATACTATTGCATGAAAATAAATTTTACGACATTTCAAAATTCTATTTTTTTTCTTTTTAATAATATTAATTTAATAATCAAACAAATTATTTCTAAGTTTTAGGAATATCTTTAAAATATTTTTTGCTTACTTTCCAACAAAAAATTGCATTCTTGACATGAAATTTAATCCGTTTTGGTTATTTCATCTAATATTTAAACTCCGAATTTTTATCCACTGTTCATACCTAAGGAAGAAGGAATCTATTTATATCTGTGTAATTTACATGAATAATAAAAAGCGAATTCGTGAGATAGCGAATTTAAGAGGGGCGAATCGAAAGTTTAAGAGCGCTGGTCTCGATTAGGAAAGTTCATGTACACAATGAACAAGGCTTATGAAAGTCTTAAAATAATTTGGTTTTAATTTTTGATAATTTTCCAGAATCAAAGACATGAAATTATTAACTGATTTTCACCCATTTTACTGATATAAAGTCGCTAAAAGGGCTAATATTAAACAAATATGCTTTTATAAATTTTGAATAATTTTATCTTGTTCTTACACTCTATGAAGTTTTTTTATTCTATTTATTATCTGTTCAAGGCATTTATAATAATATTGTAATTCATTGTACACATTTATGTATGTGTAAGCAACAGAATGAGCGCATACTGCTTGAAGAGAAATCATTTCGTATCTATTTAATGACTATTAATTTATATGAAAAATTCGCATTAGTATAGGTTTTATGAAAACTTTAATAACCTGAAATTTGTTACAATATAATTCTTCAATATTAAATTTTTAAGTTGACATTACTAATTTAAAAAAACTGTTTTATCTTATTTTAATATCGAATTAGATAATTTGATTATAACTAAATAAATCTAAATTAAAAATGAGATACAAATTACAAAATACCAGCGTTATAGTTAAAATAAGTAGTGCAGACGTGTAGCTTTTTTTATTTCTCGAAATATTTTTTCACAAATTAAAGTAAATTATAATTTGATACTTTTCATAACTATATGTCTAATAAATACGTAGTATACTTTGTCTTTACTACCTCTGAGTTACTGGAAATTAACTTCCGCGCACATTTAACGTTCTATATAAAATTTTAAATTTATATAAAAGAATTGCCGGTCTTATTGCACAAAATGTTCGAGTTGTTTTGGAATTAAAGAAAAAAAAATGTGGCGATAAACTTTAAGTTGAAATGATTTCACTGCAGCTTTCATGGAAAGACTATGTTTCACTAATCAGGGACATCCGTTCTGACTATATTAGACAAAAGCATTCGTCTGTTGCTATGGGATTTTATTGCTATGTCAATAGATATAATTGCATTTATTTCAGTGTGAAGAACCATATAATTGTCATATGGATTTTCCATTCAATGTGAGGTGATGAAGGAGCAATAGTTTTAATAGATATTTCGCCATAACCTTTTCAAATGAATAGGCATAACGCACAAATTTACGAACCGTTTATTGTTTTATGTCGCTAACATTTGCAGGTAGATTCAATTTTGCAACAATATAATTGAAGATAATGAACGAAGTGTTATATTTAACACAACAGTCGTCACGAATATTCAGCGGGAAAAGGATAAGAACTGCCGCGATTTAATAAACAATTGCGTGAGTAAAATCTTTGCCTTCACGCTAGTGCGCGGTATGAAACTTGTGTCGCAACTTATAGAATATAGTACTGTATCTTAAAATAAATTGCTCCAAGAGTGCTTAGAGAATGGCGAAGGTAATTATAAATAACAAGTTTTTTAAGTGAGTTCTGTTACGAAAGAAACATTTTATTTGCATTGTATTGTTCGGATTTTTTATATTTGGAAAGGTTAAAATCAGAACGGTGAAGGTCACATCGCTTAGATACAAGGTATCAAGCCTGAATTTATCGCCTGTATGTGAGATAAAAAAATCTTTCACTTAAAAAATGTGACACAAAATCTATGTAAATTACTTTTACAATTTTCCCTTTTCTCCTAAATTTTAAAGTGCTCAATATACGAAAATTATTATGATTCATTTAGAAAGATGCCTTAAGACAATGAATTAAGTAGGAAATAATTTATTATAAAATCAGCTATACAAAATTTTAAAATAAACGCAAAAAATGACATGTCTTTAAAAAAATGTTTCATTTTAGAGGAAGTACAATAATGAATGCAGCTCACAAAAAGAAAGTTCAAATTTCGATTGCTTCCAATCAGAAATAATTTCTTTATTTTACAGATTATATGTTGATACTTAATTTACAATAAGAATGAAATTTATTTAAATTAAAAAAATTGATAGTTTAAAATAATGACCAAATTGTTTTCTTTTATATATATTAAAGATGAAAATCATAATAAAATGTGTTTAATATGTTACGATTAACCTACTGAATATTAAGAAAACAGCAACGATTATCTAAAAATATAAATGCTTATGCCGTATCCAATATCTTTTTAATTCTTCGTAGTAACGACGAAGTATGTTAAAAGATACTATGTTTTTCATTAATTTCAAATACAAAAAGTCGTACTTTACTTGCAGCTCTAAGAAGCATTTTCAGGTTTAGAACATTTAGTGATGTTCGCCATTTTTTTAAATTTTATATTTTACATTTAAAACAGATTTTAACAGTTTATTTGATCAACAAACTGTGAATGATTGTGGAAAATGTTATGATTTTAATATTTTCCGAAATGTTAAATGAAAAGGAAGAACAAATATAATCATGACGAATGCAAATCACGAAAAAAATAGTTTAAATTCCAATGAAAAAATTTAATAACTGTTTAAATTAGAAATTTCTCTAATACACTTGAAGACTGATACACTAATAAGTTATTAAGAGTTATAATGAAGCAATTTTTAAATAAAAGTTTTTCTGTAGTAAACCTGTAAAATTAATCTTTAGGTTATAAGCATAATGTTGCATTAATAAAGCATTTAATAAAGCATGCACCCCTTTCATTTTAACGGGGCAAACTGCATACACTTTTGTAAAATTTAAAATAGTAGAATTAAAATTCGTATAATTATTACTAATTATTGGCTCATCTATATTTATACATAAATTAGTCCTCAAACTATTGATTATCACATTTTTTTATCTCTATATATAACCTCTTATGAAGATTTTGAATGCTACAGCTTTTCTCCTTTGCAGTAACGTAAATTCTCTCTTTAATTTTCACTAAAATCAATACATTTTTTGCCATATTTTTAATATCTCAACTTTTGATTTTGTCTCTGGTTTGTAAACAATGATGTAGCGAGAGAAATTATCACAGGAACACCAAATATTTTAAGATAAAACGAACGAAAAAATTTTGCCCTTTTACTGCACTTGCTGAAATCCGTCAGCAGGACATCCGTCTTTACCGTTTTGCCAACTCAATAGTTCTACAATTGTTTGCAATTAGATGAGAATTACAGTTCTGAAAAAAAAAATGAATAAAATGAGAGCAATTACGAATTGCATGTTGTTATGCTTTTCAAGATTCAATCAATTTCTATTGCAATTTCTGATTTACTTTTACTTTTTTTGTGAATATTTCTATTTTTTTCGTCTGACACCATGCTAGGAAATGAGATCGAATTTGAAAAGTCTTGCATTCGATCAAATGAAAGAAACCACTGCTGACACGATATTAACTTTCAATTACTTTTTATCTACTGCATTCCGATCAACTCAGATCAACATTCCTACCTGGCGCAGATGGCATTTCTGCCTCTGCCACAGCTTCTGCTATTATTAATATTTCGCTCACGGAATTACGCTGCCTTAGTTTCAATAAATCTGACAAGCGTGAAGCACTCATTCCTTGTAATTGGTTAACTTCGGTGTACCTTTTAAAAACGGAGGCACTCCCACATCATAATGTCGCATACAAAACGGTGGAAGTTACCAAGGGTGGAGGAGATAACTTCCTTAAGAGAGGGCAGGGCAGCCTGTCAATCACCCCAAGAAAAACATTCTACCGTTCGCAACCTCGTTCTTTGGCAAAAATATTGAAAAGACACGATTCAAATAGAGCGGGCCCCTTCGATAAATGTCATTTAAATTGCTGTTTTGATTGAAGCCACGAGAGACATAACTTGTAATTTTCATTCATTTTAAGACATCCATTGTTGGCAGCGGGAGTTTTAAGGAAGACCATGCTGCTGCTGCAGCAACATTTTTGCAGATTTGCAAAACAAAAATAAAACGCTTTTTAAAGATGGAAGATGCCAGTTGTAGTGCAACCTATTTTGGAAAAGATCACTACTGTGATTAGATTGCACCCTGAGGGAATTTCTCTTTTATCATTATTCATACTATCAGTATTCATATTCATTAAACTATGCAAAATAAGATAATAGTGGATCTAAAAATATATTTCACGCTTCTTCGTGAAAACTGTCGATTTAATGATTTTCTTCAAGGATTGTTATTTTATTAGATTTCATCATCACAAAATTCTATTTTTTTATTTTATGAATATTACTGTGTAAAATAAAAGGATACCTGAAAAAGAAACTCGTAACAAATTCTTATTTACGATTTAATTAAATAAGCATAAAAAAATATATGATTTTAGTTACTTTTTAGTTTACGAGCGTTTTACAGATTCCGAGGCACTGTGATATTCCGTTTTAGTTTGAGCACAATTTTTAAAAATAAAATATGAAATTTTTTCCATAATTTTCAGCGAAATGTTTAATTAGATTTTTATAATAAGCAATTGATATGAATAAAAAATTATGACACAAAATTTTAAAGTAAATTGATAATTATATGGAGTTTATTAAATATAAATGCCTACTTTCGATCCCATAGAAATTGTTAATCAAATTTACGAATTAAGTTCTTTTGTCAGAGCCATCATAAAATATACTATTATAACTACCCAAAAATAATTTTTTTTGCACAAATGCTAAATTTAATCGCATAAATATCGACATTTTATAAAATATATTAAATATAAATGCCTACTTTCGTTCCCATAGAAATTGTTAATCAAATTTACGAATTTAGTTCTTTTGTCAGAGCCATCATAAAAGATACTATTATAACTACCCAGCAATGTTTTTTTTTTGCATAAATGCTAAATTTAATCGCATAAATATCGACATTTTATATAAAATATATTTCCAGGGACAAACCATATTATTTTTACCGATTTTAAATTACAGCATTAGTTTTCAACAATGTCCACAGCATTTTTGTTTATCATTTTACATCCCAATTCTTTGAGATTTTTTTTTAACTTTTTGCACTTAATTTTTTTTAAAAAAATTGCATTCTTTTCAGCATTATATAATGTCTTTTTTCGAATGATACTTTCACTTCTATGAGATCAAAAGCAGGGAACTAATCTAGTGCGACTCAGCAATCACGTTCTCACACCATTTACAGTACTTTTTACTAGTGGTCCTATAAGTGGCTGCCCATGTTTTATGATTTCTCTCAATTTATACCACTAGTCCTTGATTCCTCCATGCGTGCAGAAGGGAAATCAAATTGTATGTGACAAATCAATTTAGTTCTAGCGTTACAATACTATTTATCCATTATTTATACCGTAAAATTTCTATTATACAGATGGATAATTTTTGTGCTTATAAATACGCTCGAAATTCTCCCATCCGTTTTTATGGGTGAAAGGCCAAATTAAACTTGTACCTTATGTATTGTAATACCAACTTCTTTGGCAACGTTTAATAAAAATACGTGTAACCATAGTAAAATCAACTTACTTTTTTTTATTTAAATTCAATTACGTACTTCATTTTGCCTAGAATAAGCTGAATTTCGTATTTTAAAATTGATTTATAATGTTATAATGAAGAAAAAGGAATTAAATTATTGACAAATATTAAAATTTAAAATTGTATCATCTTCATAGTATAAATATACAAGCCATTTTTGTAACTGAGCAGGACCGATTCGCCCATATGGACTGCAGAAAGGAGGTTCCTCAGTTTTTTTCATTGTATAATTGTTCGTTTATTTCGTTTTGTATGCAATATCTAAACCAATATTAAGAGCTTAACGCAATCTTCTTCCGAAGTTTCAGGCGGGAAGCAGAAAAAATATAAATAAACTAATGTTATTTTAAATTCGAACTAGGAAAATGACGGTGTTAGCGACTGATGAAATGAATGTGCATATGTATGGTTTGGAGCTCTAAAGGCTACACCGTTTCACTTATAGCTACCAAATTTCGCACATACATAATTTAGAGGATAAGAATATGCACCTCAGAGATATTTCTTTAAAATTTTACTTAATTAAAAATTAAATATAATTTAATATTTTTCCGTGAACATTTCAAAAATAATACAGCTCAAAAATGAATTTTATATCTTAAATTCAAATTTGTTTTTCTTGAAATGAAAAATTACCTTTTCAATAGTGGTAATTTTTTATCGTATAATTATTTTTCTATTTCTATAATTAACTAGCCGCCTTTGGCGACCAGCCGGTTCGCCAGTATTACCGCTCGCTACAATTTTCAATTAAATATTTTAAGTAACTGGTCTCTTAAAGGATTCTCAAACAAAACATTTTTAATCTTCAAATTTTGATAGTCATACCAAACTTATATTGTTTAGATCGTTTCGTTCAATTTACTATATATATTTTGCTAATTTGTTGCCATTTCCGGTAAAACTTCAACTTTAATTAAAAATGTAAATGACGAAATTGCAATTAATATTAAGATATTTTTTAATAAAACCAAGCGTTTTATTTTATTAATCATCTTTATTGTTATTTATTAATTATTATTATTATTGAATATGAGTATTGCAAACAGAATCTCTCGGTATTTAAATCTTATGTTAACTACAAAATATTTTTCATAGTTTATGTAATATCTCAAACAATAATTCAACAAAAATTTCTGAGATACAGTATAAAATTCAGTTTTTAGTTTTGCTTTCAAAAGGATTGAAATGAAATCAATAATAATATTTTGTTCCTGCTTATAAATATATTTCAAAAATTATGAAGTCTAAATTTAATGCAGTAAGGTATCATATTCTGATAAATATTCTGGACACACCAAATTTTAAATAAATGAATGAATGTTTCTATTTTCCACGATCAACTAAGACTTATTTATGAAGTTTTAAATGTTAAAAATTTAGAAAAACTCACCATTTTCATAATCTTAGGCCAATTAATCTTGAGAAACCTGCGCGCTTATTGGCGTATTTTCTTTGAAACGATCGATGAAAAATCTAAAATTATCCTTTTTTTATTGAATAGTGATATTCAAATCTTCATAAATCAGTCAGTTTAAGTGATATGAAATTAACTCTTAAAAGTCAGTGATTTAGTTGATTGGAAATTAACTCTATGACCACAATAAAATCTGTGCTTTCTCTTGTGGTGTATGCATTCTCCTTAATATCCGATCGAATAAAACATCACACACAAAAGTACTACATAGAACAAACACATCAAAAGTAAACATAACATTTCAATAGTTGCCAAAAACAAAAGAGAGAAAAATGCAATTAATAAGCAGACGATATTTAGAAAAGTACAGATATTTAGACTGGAAAATGAAATTATCTGAAATTTAAAACACGCGCAGACGATATTTACAAAAGTAAAAATATTCAAACCTGAAAAGGAAAATATATGAGTTATTCCATCAATAAATGCCATAAGTTTGTTTACATCTTCATTATTTTATGAGTCATTAAATATGAAAATGGATCCAGGACTGAATAAACACCCTGTATAGAGAGTGTAAAAGATCATAAAATAATTTTTCTTGAATTTGTTTTTTAGAAAAAATAATATTTCATATTTGTTTCATTTCCTATAGACACTTGCCGAAAATTATATTTTTGCAGATTTCATTTCCAAAAAGATTTAATTTATTTTCAGTTAGATCTTTAATCAATGTGATGGCAACACTTTGAAAAAAGATATTTTTTTTCTCATGAATGCGAAACGTGCTTAATCCTCATTTTTATTTTTGACGAAAAAAATTATTGAAAAACATAGTTAAAATATTTATTTAAAAATTCATTAAAAATAGAAATTTAATTTTAAGATTAAAACAGTAGTATCATTTAAAAGATAAATTTTTTATCTTTAACTTCATGTAAAAATCTTTTTTGTGCGGTAATATTTTCGGCAGTTATAGCAGAAACACGTCATAATTTCGCTTAATTTTTAAATAAATAAAATTCTAGTTAAAAATTCGAAAAAATAACCCCCAGGCACACATTCCCGGCCTCCAAGTTATACACGTGCCAAATTTGGTAGCTGTAGGTTGAATGGTCTGGTCTGTTGAGTGCCAGCACACACACACACACACACACACACACACACACACATTGAGCTTTATTATAAGTATAGATATAGATATAGATATATAACATTTTTTTTGTTGAGATGAAACTCAAATCGTTTTCATTTACGTTCAAAATACTTTATCCTGTTTTTTTTTTGTTTTTTTTTTTCATTTTTTTTCATCACAATATGAAGATTAGACATAATAACTAAATCTTCATAAATGAGAATAAGGAATGAAAAAAATGATAATAATATAGAAGAAAATAATTTTAAAGAAAAACCCTTAATTAAAATAAATTAAAAATGAGCAATAGTTAAAATTTCTGTATTAAATATTCTCTTCGTCTTGTCAAAAGTATAATAATGTTTTATTAAATGGTTATTATACTGTTCAAAATTTATTACAGATTGTGCAGCTTAATTTTTTCAAAAATGATCACTGTGCAATGAAGGAGAATAAAAGTGCAAACTTAATAACAATGCAAAAGTCTTCGCTGCAACTGGGATATAAATTTAAAAATTGTTTCCAATGGATTGCAGTACAGCACAACGTACAACTAAAAATTAAAAGCAAATTTTTAATATGAATAAGTTAAGCACCCTGATATCAAATCTTGTCTAGCATAATGAATCACGAGCAAAATTATTTCAACTCGTTTTCAATTTTAGTTTGAAAGAGATTATTTCGATTCAATTTTCATTGTATGCATGCTTGCTTCTGACTTCGAGAGTGGAAGGGAGCCATAGAACCGAATCGATTGGCATAGAACCGAAGATCAGAAGTGAGTACACAATAATCAATACACATTAAGTATTTAGGATCAAGCGTTCTCTCATTGATGTGGTATAGAAATCTCGAGAAAGAGGTGAAGTCGTCTGACTATGTTTAAAAGTTACTAGATCAATCTGAGAATAATTCCATGTAGCTTCTAAAATAAGCGTTTGATCTAACTGTATTATATTCCGAAGAAAAATGTAAACTAATCTATTTAAATAATTAAATAAAGCAATTAAGCTAGAGTTAATTTCTTGACTGATTTAAAGAAAAAAAAATATGACAGAGGAAATGATAGATTTTTTAAATATTTCTTTTAGCAGCGGTTCTTTGAAAGACTATGTGGTGCAAATATCTCATCTTCCTCAGGCAAATCGTGGGTTCATCAAACTTGAAGGCAATACGCCCAATCTCATGGAAATTCGATCTTGGATTATAAATAGGAGAGCTCCACCTTTTAGGTTATTAGGAAGAGTTAGTTTCTAAATTATCTCAAAATAGGGAGAGTAACTGACATATCTGATTTTTTTTGCTAATACTGACAACTGAATATGTAACATAACAAAACTTTTACTTTTAAACATATGGTTTTTCTTTTCTTTAAACGTAGATATTTTATAAAGTAAGAAGCTTTATTTTGTACTCTTTTGTAACAATACTATACTTATATCCTTTAAAATTTCAAGTTTTCTTTAATTCTTTGTATTCTCAGGTTAGTGACTATATTTAATCAGCTTCTTAAACGGAAAATTCCGGAAATGAAAATAAAAATAAGTTGCTTTTCAAGAAGAAAGTATAAAACTCTTACTTATTAAAATAACTCCTTAAGAGAAATTTGGGGATTCACAGAATGCATTAATATATATCAATTTTCACTATCACATTTCAATAAATAGATAAAAAATTATTTATTCATAGGGGGCAATAGAAATTTTAATAAAACAATAATTTTATTTCTTATACTAATAGAAGTGAGATACCTACAGAAGAGAAAACAAGATGTAGGAAAATAAGCAATCTTAAGTATTCATTTCGTTGAAATAAAATTTGCTTATGATAAAAGATTACAGAGAAAAAATAAAATGTAGGTAAAGAAAGAAAACTAAACTAATTCAAGAATGCATCAAAAATCTGAGGATGACATGTAAATAAAATTGTTTCGTTGGCAAAATGCTATGATAAAGCAGGCAAACTGCCTTTTGCGAAAGATGCATACAAATATTTCGGAAATAAGCAGAACAGAAGACTGCCTTTGTCAGTTTAGTTCGAATAATTAAATATTATAAATTAATGATTATGTGATGACATAAACTATATATTATGTTTTAAAATTCCATCATATATGAGAAATCTTCATATATCTTAATAAATAACAAAAAAGTATGGAATACAAAAAAAAAAAAATGTAAGCATTTATAGAAAAAGAAATTAGTGAAAATTAACATAAAAATAACCTCTCAAAATTGGCTTAGCTTATAATATATTAGTTATATTAAAGCATAGGATCGCGTTATGAATAAATGAACAGTGCCACAATTGTAATCCATCAAACTGGAATACATGAGGTCAGATTAGAGAAAATTACGAATCATATGTTGGTAACATATTTTGGTTCTTTCCATAAGATATTTGATTTCCTTATGATTAATAGAAAGTTCCATATGAAGATTCAGGCAGTTTTTATTTAAATTCATTTGACTTCAATTTTAGCGAAAACTTTGCGTTTGATGTAGTGCTCTGTGCCACTCAAATTGTTCAGGATTTACAAGATTAAGATTAATAAATCTTATTTATATGAATGTGCTTAAACGAAATTTATATTGTTCTTTATCTGTTCTGAAATTCATTAACCCGAGCAAACATTTGATAAGGCTCAATAAATTCAAATTGAACATAATAATTAAAGCAGGAACTGAAAAATATTAGTTCTCGACTAAAAGTTTAGAGTTTTATTTATTTATTGTTTAAGAAAATTAATATTTAGTAAATTACAGTTACTTAAGTCCGTTAATATGATTAAATTATACAAGTTAAATAAAAGTAATCAATTGAATAATGGTTTCTTTGGCACATTTAAGGAGAATTATATATATTTAAAAAAATTGAATAGAGATACTTATAATTGTTTAATAATATTTATTAAATAATTTTCAAAATTACAACAATAATATATTATGAATGTTTTTATAACTGTACCTTAATGTTTAATAATTTTTATAATTATTACAAAAACTCTTTAATTATTTTTGTATTAATAATTTTTAATGAATTTAATTCTTTTTTTTTTATTCTTTAATCTTTTTTTATAATTAATGTAATATTTTTTCAGCTATTAATTCAAACTTCAAAAGTTTAGTTGTTGGAATAATGCTGATAAATTGAAATTGATACAAATCAGAAATCGTTGAATTGGTTTACAGATTTTATGTTGATGCCTAAATTGCAATAAGACGAAACTCAGAAAAAATGCAACATTTAAAAAATTAACAGTTTAAAATAATAACAAATTTGTGTTCTTTTACATATACTAAGGAGGTAAGTTATAAAAGATATTCAATTTAACAAGTTGTGATTAATCTACTGAACATAGAGAATACATCAGCGATTATCTGATAATATAAATGTTCTCGGTGTATTCAGTATCTTTTTAAAAGCATGTTTTCATAACGAAATATGTTCAAAAGACCATGTATCTCAGTAATTTTAAATAGAAAGAGTTGTGCTTCCTTTATAGCGCTAACAATGGCTATCAGGTTTAGAGGCGTTTACTGATGTCCACCTACAGATAAACCCAGGAACTTGGTCAATTCATTCGAAGAGGAAATCTATTAATTTTGAAATGACCTTGCTGCAAACGAAGTCAATAATGCTTTCTGGAGAAGAAAACAAGCAAGAAAGTACAAGCATCAAATTGCATTGTAAGATTCAGCGACTAGTCAGGTGTAGAAACATAAAATAGAGAAGCTGTGATGTTTAAGTGCATCAATTCGAAAGAACGATAAAACTACGTTTGTCCTTTGCCACTCAAATGGAAAAATAAAGTGACACAAACATACATGAGGCTATGATGCCCCATTGTGAAGAAACATTAGTTAAACTGAATTCCGAAGCTGTAGGAAGCTTGCAATAAATTCTCATCCTTTTCCTTTTCTGGAATATATTCCAAACTTCTGATTGCATCTTGAAAACTCCAAGACCGATTTTTGTCTCTTACAAATTGAAATCCTGCCGAGTTGGTGTCTCCGACTTAATGTAAAGAAATGAGTTTTAAACAGGTGGAATGAGTCATTTCAGATGCTAATGTGTTGCGTTTATGAGCCGTCAATAGATTTTTAACATATATAAAAATCTTATCTCGGCATGTGATAAGTGATAAAATGTAAAATATTTTTTCGTAAATATAATATTATGTATATTTTTTACTCATAGCATTAGTGCTATTTTAAAATATTTTTAATTGCATTGATTCCTAATTTATTTAATCTTAGATGCGAAAATTGGACATTTAAATAAAATATGTTTTTTTTAAAAAGTTTAGCATTCGAGTTCCGCTCTATAGGTAATAAAAATATTTCAAATCTAGTTTGAATAGATTTATTTCCATTTTGAAAATTAAGTGAGATCCAAATGTGTTCACTTGATAGAAATGAGAATAACTGTCATTACTTAGGGAAAATATGCTTCAAATATATTTAAATTTTAAACCTCTGTTAGGTTATATTTAATAATGCAATATTTTTTTAAAAAATTTAAGTTTTATTATTTTAGAAACAAAACTAAAAATGTTCACGCATATTAAATTTAAAATTTTGATCTTTCTTTTCCCTACTTTTTGTCGCACGCTTTTATTTAGTTAACTTTCTATAAAATACTTCGTTTTAATGTAATTATGGCTGTGAAAGTATATTAGCAATCGGGCACAAAATGCTTTCTGGAACAACAAAAGTTACTGAATTTGACAGAAATTGCTAAAGACAGTTTCTAAATTATTAGAGACTTTGCATTTAAAGTCCATTTTATAAATAGAAAATGTGCGAAGAAAGAAGAAGAATGAAATTACAATATTTCTGTCTTCCTATAAAGAAAAAAAAATTATTGAAACTGGATTTAAGAGCTTTGTCAACTCTTAAAAAGACTCTCAGAATATGTAGCGTTTTCCTGAATCCTACTTATATAGCACCGCAATAGGTGCAAATAAATAAATACCTTTTTTATGAATCTGGTTGTCGTATTATTTTGTTTATTATTTAGGGTTTGAAACAGATGAAATTCATTTAAAACTATTATTGAAAATATAAAATTTTCTGCACTGAGAAGGATACTTATTAGGGAGATATGTTGAAAATTTGACCAAATTCCAAAAATTAACAAACAAATAAGCCCAAAAGCAAAATTAAAAAATTAACTTGAAACATATAAAACCTCGGTATGAACAATGTGTTTTTTATTGCTTATATTAGGTTTGTTTAAGTTATTCATTTTATTTATTTAAATTTGGATGTCCATATTCTTTGTAAAATTAGGAAAACGTATTTCTCGGAAGCAAACTTTCAAAAATATTTAATATAATATTTATTTCCCTTTTTACTGCAAATCATATGTTTCTATAAATACATAAAATAGGTACAATTTATGATATTTACTTTAAATCTATGACACTTTTTTCACTCCAGACGATGTACCAATCAAAATCTTTCTCATCTTCCTTGGACATTTAGAATATATATGTTTCATAAAATTTAAAATAAAACTTCAGTGTGTTTAATATCCTTTAATAAGATATGTTTAACTGTATATGGGAATTATAATTCTGGATAAATTGCGAAAATTTGAAATTTGCTCTAACTAATCTCGGATGCTCAGGCACCTTAATTTGTACATTTTCACCAAGGTTGTAAATTCCCATTACACATATGACCATTGCAAATAACCCTCAAATATATAACCCTCGGGAATTCCATTCGAATGAAAATTTGCAACACATTCAGAGTTATAACAATGCTTAACATTCAAATAAAGCACTTACATCTCACTATCCGTGCTCAAGGGTTAAGGCTAATTTACAAAACTTATAATTCAAGTCCAAGATTAATGCTCACTAGTTTACTTGCTTTCTAAATCAAAAGTGACATAGAATTCGAAAAAATGTGGTTCCCTACCTAGATAATTGCAATTTTGACACATTTTCATTTTAACAAAATAAATAATTGCATTTGAAACAGCCATTAAATTTCATTTAAGGTCATGTATTATTCCGCGCTCCTCTAAAATAATAAGGAATATTTATATGCGAAAACGTAACAAAATAGAAAAGGTGCGGCAAGAATGTTAAAAAGCTTTTCACAGCTATAAATTTGATAAATAGAAGTGATTTTGAATTTTCAAGTTAAAATTTGTTTATAAAACTTCAAAATTCCTAATGAATGTACTCTATTTTCTTGTAAAACTGCTTTATCCAAAAATGCATTGCTTACGTTAACCTAAGTACTACATCACTATAATAGAAAAGCATGAATCGTCATGCAGAAAAGAAATGAATTCCAACTCTTCCGACTCATCCATTCTGAAAAATATTATTGCCCCTTCCAATTTTGTAGAAAAAAAAAATTCTCGAAATAAAACTGTCTAGGTAGTTGCACCTTGAATTAATCTGATAAAAGTAATGGCAAAATTAATGAAAAAATTTATTTTGTTTCTGAAGAAATTTTTTTTTCAATTCTTTCCTTGAAAGAAATTTATAAAAGCTATTTTCAATCTATGTATATATCTATTTCAGAATAACAAAGGTTAAGGATAGAATATGAGTCTCATAATATATACATATAACAAAAATAACTGCCACTCAGGAATTCATCAGTCATTATCAGTGGCTTATCAAGGAAAAAAGGCCCCTAGAGATTTTTTTTTTTGCTTTCCTTAATTATATTCGAATTACAAAAAGTATATAACTGATAAATTATTTGTTACTCCAGTACATCATAATTTGGTAGAAATATTGTCTTTTGAGTCAATTTACTTCCAATATTAAACCAAACCACGCTAATTTATAAGCGAGTATGAAAGCATGGAAAAAATATTAAGAGTAATGATCTGGGATTTAAACGATACTTGATTGCATTTTGCATAAGTTTGAATCTTTGTAAATGATGAGAAGCCACTAAGTTAAATTAGTTTGATAATATTGTAAAAAATTGCGAATTGTGGGGCAGTTACCTGTTGGAATATTCTTTGATCAACAAATAAAGATAAGGAGAAACCATCATGATCGTTCCTTTTTTAAGTATTAATTTGTTGCCATTTAAAAGAAATAAAATGCAAAACATATTAATTTTTTTATTATTGTCGAAGATTAACAATAGTAATTTTATCTTAAACTGTACGTTTTTTAAATAATGTTTCTACTATGTTTTCGCAAACTTGTAACTTCTTTTTCTCGATAATTCATCACCATAAACGGATGCAGCTCGGAATAGAAAGAAATGAAATGTAATATTTTTTAAAAAAGTGGAATGAATATTTAGTTTCTTCTTTCTTTATAAATTGAACAATAAAAAAAATAACAATTCTTTATATAACTTAACAAAATACGACTTGATCGTAAATTAAAAAAAAAATTACCGAGAGTGAAAAATATTATAAAAATATCTTTTGTTTGCTGTATAAGGAAAGAAATATTTTGACACCTGTTCCTCCCGCAAGAAAGTACACATAAATATTATTAAAAAAATAGTTCGGAAGGACCTTGATCCCTTTCCAAGGTCAATGACAGTCGGTGGCCAAGGTAATGGCAAGGAGTGTCACACACCCACACGGTCACGCCTACCGGTGACGATAATTACAATAAACATGACAAGTACGTGTTCCTCAATATTATTCCGAATCATCATCTCCTGTTAACTTGAATTGGACATTAAGAAAAACAGCGGCCTAAGTCCGATTATGAGATGCAATAATTCTGTCCATATATTAGATAAGTATGCTGAAATTTTATTGAGGGAAAAGATAAATTGATATAACATTTTTTAATAAATTCAAATTTTATTTATTCAATTGAAATGACAGTAATAAACCATGGACGATAATAAAATTTATAAAAAATTAATATGCAATCTATCGTAAGATAAGAATAAAATTATTCATTGCAAAAGGAAAACTCCACTCAAAAATGATGTATGCCTTCTAATTACAGAGAAATACTTTTATGATCAAGAAAAATTATTTTCAATAAACTGTATTTTTCTTGTGGCCGATTAATTTAGTAATTTTTCTCAGAGCCTTTCCTATTATTTCAAATAAATAATTCACAATTTCCTAAATTCATGTTTCATGGCACAATTTCTATCTTCAATGAAAAAATTCGTAATTTCCTAAACTTTCCTTTAAGATATGAAAATCGTTTACTGGCACATAAAAAGGGAATTTTGAAAGCACGAATTTGAGATTATAAAGAAAATTTAATTTGTAATGCTAATTTTTATAGAAATTCGAAAATTATATCGCCATTATTGAAATAGATACAAAGAAAGAAATTCTGGCTATTTAAAAATTACTTTAGATCCTGATTATTTTGTTTGTGGACTTACGTCAGTTTTAACCGGACAATGCACTATATCGAAGATGAATACGACCAACGATTGACCAGCCCACGAAACTAAAAGAATACGGGCATACAGAATGCGGTGGTCGATTTGTTTCATGAGTGAATGGTTCGCCGGTGCCCATAACAAGATTTTATCACGGAGCATCTTGGGCGTTCGCTTATCATTTCCGGGAATGGTAGGGGAAAACAAGTGCTTTGGCCGCCGGCACGGAAACATCTTGTCCATCTCTTGTGCGAAACAGGTTTAATTTCCTACGATTTCTCGGAACTTATCAACTATGAAGAAATATAGCCTGCAGTAAGTATATTATATTTATGGGAAGCAGCTTGCAAAAAACGTTTAGTTGTGAAGGAGGATGATAATGTGCAATTTTTTTTTTATGACATAGGAAGTAAAAACAATGTAGGATTCTTACAATAAGTTCATTTTTTTCTTCGACCTTTTTAACATTTGTTTTCCCGGCTTATTGTTTATCTGAAAGCAGCTAGAGATACCCTGATGAGTAGTTGTAGTAAAATAAATCCATTGTAGAATGCAAATTTCTAAAAAATATAATGTTTTCAATGCACGACATATTGTTTTGAAACTTCAAAAGCGGTTAAAATTGTCTTTCTGGAAACAAGTGTAAAGTTATTGAAAGAAATCATTTTACCTTTTCTATATGTGATCGAAACATTGCAACGATGAGGTTGTAAACAGTGCATAAAATAACAAAGAAACATTTATGTATCCAAAAGAGTTATCCCAGTATAAAACAGTGTAGGAATAAAGACATTTTAAGCGAAACGTGCAGTTAAGGAAATTCATTCTTTAATGAAAATTCCCTCTGAAAAGGAATTTATACATATACCGATAAATTACGATCTTAAGAAGATGTAAAGCAGAATAAAAATGACAAAATAAAGTTTAGTCAGGAACAAATCATATTAGACGTTTTTATAACACAAATTGCTTTTATTGGCGGGTTGAGTACTTGAATTCAGGCAATGACAAAGCAGCGGAGTAATACAAATTCAATTAATATGCATAAACAGCTCTAAATCCTTCTTCAAATTTGGAATCCAGCGCACATCACGAAGGTTAAGATAAACTATATTGCTGCTTAAAATGATTTTTTTAAATTTCGTTTTCTGCTCTCTGTAAAACTGCAGCTTTACAAGAATAACATTAATAAAGCTTCAATTCAGAAAGATGAGAACATTAATAAAGTGATACAGTTAAAAATCAAAATATTAATAGTTTTCTATTCTTTTTATTTGTTATTTTATATAATTTATTTTCCATCACTTTCTTTCAAAATCATTCGTCTTCATTAGAGTTGCAAAGTTAGCCCTATCTTATCCTGGCATTTCTTTTTTGAATTTGCAACATGTTAAGTAAATTTTACTTAACTTATTCATCAGATTAATTTTAAATTTTACTAAGTAAATATTTATGTAGAAAAAAAAATCTTTATGTCTAAAATAAAACAGTAATCTGTATGATATAAACGAAAGGCTTTTCTTTGAATTTTTACACTCCATGCCTTTAATAATTATGAATTGTTGAATAGGGTTGACGTTTTGGTTCGATAGCCTTACTTCTTTTATCCAGCAATCGCACATGTTCCTTTTTATGAGATGTTTGCGCAAAATTAAAAGATGTTTTAACTCATCGAAAGAATTAGAAGTTCAGTTTAATTATATTAACGTTTGTTCGTGTCCGTTGGAAAACGAGCCTATGAGCTTTTTTTGGATAGAATCTCATAATTTAGAATAACATAGAGAACGATATCTGAGCTAGAATTTTTTTCTTCAAACTTCCAAACTACATGGTTTAAGCCATGACTTCATATTTAACATGTGCCTGGTTCTCATAACGGGAGATTTTTAGTGGATTCGAGTTTCAAATTGGAATCCTCAGGCCGAGACCTTACCACTAGGTCATCGCGACCACAGTTACAAGTTCGAAGACATGAGCAGTTTACGTTTGTCATTTAATTATGACGCCCCATGAATAATTGCTCCATTGCTCCGTTTTCATTTCTTTCGTCAAAAATAAATTGTTCAAACACAAATGAAATGTACTCAAAGAGGAATCAGTTCTAAATGAGTTCAGTGGTTCAATTCTTTGCAGCGATTCGATCTATTGCACAGATTTTCTTATTGCATGTTTTCCTTAATGTTTTTTAATCAAAATGTTTGTTAGAGTCGAAGGAAGTTTTTCTTATGTTTTTTCATTTTATGCATTCGAAAGAAGCTGGTTTTATGTTGAATTATAAGCGAGGCGGTTCATTAAGTAGGAAATAATGTTAACTCCCTATGTAATAAAATGTTATACGTCTCAATTTAAGTATCTGGAGTTTCACTGAAACTACATATCCTCAAAAGTTCTATCTCAAATTTTTTTGTAGAGAAATTTTTTATAATGAAAGTTATCGTTACTTATTTTGTGCAGCATCTAGAAAAAAAGACAACAAATCTGTTGAAATAAAACGTTATATCGCCATAATATTCAACACGTAAAAAGTTTTATTCAATTTCCGTCGAAAAGTACATATTATTAGAATCAATGAAAATAAGAATGCTATTAAACTCGAGATTATCAAATTATAAGTTTGGACTGATAATGTTTTTCTGTGCACATTGATGTTTAAAATACGCCCACAACTAATGAAGTGAAGTTGGCATAGTACTGCTTTTACATTCAAAGTTTGGATTTACATTTACGGAAGTAATTTATAAAAAGAAGCGGAATTAAGACTTGAACTGTTCTTCTCACAGGTTCACTTGTTTCCTTTTTCTCCCGCCAGTGCAAAAACATGTATAAAAATATTCAACGTCTTCTGTTTTTTACATGCATTTAAAAAAAAACTTTATCTAATAATTATGACATTCTTAATATAAACCAATAGATTTTTTTTTATAATTCATGCCCAATAAAGGGAAAATATTCTTAACGTTAACACATTTAACAATTATGTGCATACATACATTTTAAAATTAAATTCATTCTAAATATATCTCTACTAATAATAAAGAAGAATGTGAGTGTGTATATGTGCAAGCGTGAGCTTGCGATTCTGTTATCTCTCTACAGACAACATCATTTGATGTAGAGCTATCAAATTTGGTACAAGTATACTTTAGAATTTAGAGATGTGCAATCTGAAACGTCTTTTTTTTAAAAAATTGTTTGGAACTTTAATTAAATAAAATTAGAGTTAGAATTTAAGTTTTTATCGCTATTAACTTCCGAAAATATTATAGCTCAAAAGTGGTTTTCATATCTCTTTAAAATTAAAAAAAAACACGCCTTTTAAATGGCAAAAATTTATTTTTCGTGAATTTTTTTTCTTAATTTTAATTATATTTTTAAATTTTTTTAATATAATTTTTTAAAAGTTATGTTTCAGTGTTGCATTGATATTCACAACGTTTCTGCTGTGTCATTCAAATATTCGATAATGTGTTTCTCTTTATTAAAAGCAAATGAAGAAGGGTTCTCTTTAACTACTATTTAGTTTACATGTGGCATAAGAATTGAAGTTACTGTACCGCGAAAGTTATAAGATGCGTCGGGCAGTTACATTTATATAACACTGTGATGCCATGGGATTTAAATAGAAAGGTTCGTTTACAAAATAAATGGAATAAATGTAAAGCGATCAAAATAACATGAATTTAACGTACATCACAATTTGATGATTCAAAGTACTTTTATGAAATCATAAGTATAAAGTTATGCATGAGAGATTTAATGGAATATAAACACAATCAATATTCCTTGAGAGCTAGCTTGTCGCCAAAGACGGCAAGTTTTAAATAAATGAGAGTTCAAAAAATTACATTTCATATGAATCACTCATTAAAATTTACGATCAACAAGACGTTTTTCTTTTATCTCATTAAACAAGCATTTTGATTTTTGCTTGTCATAATCTTTTCATGCACTAATCACTTTAATACAATTGTCCAAATATGGCTTTCTTAATTACGATGAATCTTCATGCGGATTCCACTCACCTTAGCAATGAGAAAAAAAATCCCACTCCTTCCCATTCAAAAGACAATTAATTCGGAAACCCCAATAACATAAAATTCAATGAATTGAATGTAATTATCTTCAATGACCTTCGCAGAAAAAAAAAACGCAGCATGTTGAAAAAAAGAAAAGGCATTCAGTCGAAGAACATCTGCATGTCAACGCACTCTTAGGGGACAAGGAGTGAAGAAGACCATGACATATTTATAGCTACAAAGATTTCAGAGTAATGGGTACTTTTTGCAGATGATGTCACGGCGCAACCTGTTGCTTTCGAAACAGGGGATGAGCTACCTTGTACTTACAAGCTGTCAAGAGTGGGAACGACTAATTGCAGTTTTTTTGGAAACAAACCGAGAAGAAAAGTCTTACGTAGTTTGGATCAAAATATCACACAGGATGGAAATTGGAAATAAATGTTTTAAAGTGCATATGTGATGGGTCAAATCCATTTCCCATTGAATGTAATTAACGAATGATTTTTTTTTAAATCAGTGATGTTATTTTGCGAGTAAAAGCTTCATTTTGAAATATATGTTAATTAGTTTACTGAACATTTCCTAATACTTGGCAATAAAAAGTTAAGGAAAATCACAATTATTTCATTAGGAAAGTTCTTATGTGTAATGTGAATTAAATTATGATCATTATTATGAAAGCTTAGAAACACTTTCAAAGTAATTAAAAATTTTATAATGAAATGCCAAAACTTTACTTAGCTTAAAAATATTTTTTATGAAGCAAATAAATCGTCTTTGTCAATCAACTAATTCGCCTGTATTATTGATTTAATTTAATTTCAGTAAAATCTCTTATCCCTAACTTAATGTTCATGGTTCCCTCAATACAGTATTCTTAAGCATCAAAATTGTGCTAAAAATAATATTATTTTTGTGAACATTAACCTTTCTAATGATGTCATAATGACATTAAAAAATTATGTATCTGAGTAATCTATATCGAATTGCAAGCTATCTTTTGCAGTAACGCAATTTCATTTTTTCATTCTTCACGAAAACTGTTCAGATTATTAGCAAAATATTTCTTCGACTTTGAAGCATGCAAGAAGAGCACAGGATTTAATATTTGATGAAACAATAAAAGCAGTTTGAGATTCTCACCATCAATGATTCTTAAACTGAAACTCAGCAAAAGATAATATTGAAAAATTGCCAAGAAAAAATTTTCAGGCTTCTAAATTGGTATCATAAAAAGTAAATTTTTTAAAACAAATTTTAAAGTAGTGCAAAAATAAATTTTGAATAATAATATTTTCGGGAATTATCTTGAAAAAAATTCAGGAATCTCGTTTCATTATAATTAATTAAAATTCTATTAAAGTTAATACTGATGGGTTTGTATTATTCTATTTCAAAATATATTTTCACCAATTTTCGAAGCTATAAATCAAATGACCTATCCTTTAGAGTTCCAATACACTCCCATTCTTCTTTATTAGTAGTAGAGATGTGTATGTATGTTCCACATAAAATGATAAATATATACGCAATGTGCAATATTTAGCCGTTTATTTAGATGCATACATGATATATTTTGATTTAATACATTTCTTCGTCAAATTTATATTCGTCACGTGATTTCAATGTTTCTCGAATCTACTCCATAACCATCCTTGCTTCAGGAATACCTGCTTTATATCTATACTAAAAGAACTCCTTCGGTATTGGAATGCATGAGCTTAATAAAGAATTGTAGAAATTTTCCAAATAAGGAAAAAAATTTGAGTCAGTTTACAGTGGACATGATTTGATTCTATCTGTCGATCAGGTTTTTAAGAATCTGGAGAGTATTTCCAGAAAGAAAGACCAAAATTGAAAGAAGAAAGATTTAGGTATGTAAGAGATCATCATAGGATAGTTTTGTTTATTTTAACAATTCTTGTAAATGTGAACTGTCATTATTTCTTGTAAATATCTTCGATTAAGATGACTTTTGTATTTGTTATTTTTCGAATCTACATTTCATATGTTTTCTATGTTTTCTACCTTTCTTTATATTTCAAATGTTTCCACTTTTACCACGTGTTATAATCCTTTAAAATTTAAGCTATGTTTTATGCATAATTAGAAAGATTGTACCTTTATTTAAATTAAATAAAAATATGTTGGAGATTAAAAAATTTTTTCAAAAGTTTTAATCTTAGCTGATGCGTTTTTACTCTATAAAGATTGATAGTACAACTTGATTCTGTGGATGCGTGCTTTAAGAAAATTTAATTAAAAAAATGTCAGTTAATGATAAAATGGCATCTATTATATTGATCTTGTCTTATATGTATGTCATATATAATTATGTATGACATTTGGCAATTATATATATGAAAGATTTCGCATGTTCAAGCACTTGCTTGAATCTTTAATGATACAGCATTTAAAAATAAATTTTTCTCTGAACTAAAAAAAATTCTGACATACCTCTATTGTTTATGCATTCTCCATGTATGGGGCAACAGTTATAGTTTATTCACTTTTAGGGAAATATATTTCCTGTGAGAATCATAAAACATGAAGTTCAAAGACGTTTAGTACTTTGTCATTTGCCCCGTTTTAAACTATGGCCTTTATTAAAATTCCAATTTCACCAAATAATCATGAGGAAAATCCAGCGAAAGAATGCACTTTCAAGGACATCGAAACTCTCAGAACAAAACATTAGAAGTCCACCCTTTTCTTCAAAATTCCCGAGTTGTTTTAAGAATGATGTCAGCAACATTTCCATTTCAAATCGAAGGAATTTTATAAACATAGTGCAATTATCTAATAACATGAAATATTATTAAACGAAATTATAGTATGTATTAAAAATGAATGAAGGTGGAACTGATTTGAATTTTTTACTTAGGATTCAGCAACATTCTGACATTTTAATGTTCTCAAATTCGAATTGTTCCCATCAGCTGTTGTAAAGTAATTCTGAAGATATTTTCGATAAAGACGAGGGAAAAATAATTGACAAAAGAGGAATGGGTGCGATCTAAAGAATCTTTTTTAATAGAATAGATTTCTAAATTAAATTTTAGAATTCAGATTTGGTAATATTTTCTCTTTAGTGAGGTAAATATAACTAAAGTTAAAATTTTTTTGTTAATTATTGTATTCAAAAATTTTATTATTTATTTTTATTATTTTCACTGGAATATGAACATAAGGTAGATTTAAAATCAATACCAATTAATTCATGACTACAGAACATTTTAAAAGTTTAAGCTTAGAATATGGCAGTATTATTTTCTGAAGTAAATTCATTCCGTTCCCCATCAATTTAGTAATAATTAATTTTTGAAAAGATGAAATTTATTTTCTCAAATTTCCAATATTATTCAGCACATATAAACTGCTTCAGAATATTTTCCTCCTATGATAAGCAAGAGTTCAATAGTGAAAACTTTAATTAAACATAGGAGTAAATAATATTTTAAATGGAATGTATCTGTATGAATTTAAAATGTATGAATTTAAATGTAAATCTGTATGAATTTAAAATCCAAATCTGTATGAATTTAAAATGTAAATTTTACATATATTTTAAATTCATACAGATTTGGAATTCGAAATTTTATGTTGCTTTTTAAATAAAGAAATTCGTAAGTAAAAATGTAGAAAAATTGATTACTTAACAGTAACAAAACTATCATTTAGAGCGCAAATATTTGATTGTTTATGATAATAAATCAAAGCTTTTCATTTTTGTATTTCTTATAATTTAGATAAATACAAAAAGCGATTACTTTCTGTCTTTACAAACAACAGAAACAATAACAACAGCAAAATGGAAATTAAAATTGTCTATCATAAGATATGGAAGAAATTTCATAAAAAAATAAAATATTAGTGAAAATTAATTTGAATGGTCATACACATTTATAAAAGTGGATATATAAAGCTATGATTAGGAAAAAATCAAAATTTCTCCTTTTCACAAAGTAGATTTGCAACATTATACTTATTATGAACAAAAATAATTTTGTTAAACAATAATAAAAGTGAGCATTTTGTATAATTCAATGAAACACTTCCTAAATTAAAAGAAAAGCAACATGCTATAACTCTTATCTTAGCATCTACATATTTAAAATAATTGGCGAAACAAAAAAATAGTCCCCAGCTTCAACCATTTGACTAGCTTTTCCAATTTTTAATCCTATGAAAGCTCATGACCCTCATTGACAAATTTCCAATGATCAACTGTCTTTCTCTGTCCTCCAAGTTTAAGAGAAATCGCAGTATTGAAATTAGATAGAATCTAACGATCTCGATAACTAGAACAATTTGCCATATATTTTTGCAAATTTATTTCGAAAATTTATATTTTTCAGCTTCATTAGTCATGCATTCTGAATGAATTACGAGGATAGGATGAAAAGTTATCTGACCTAGAGGTGGCGCGCCCCCAATAACTTTGACTAAAGCACTTTTGTTTAATAATTCTTGCATATTTTAAAAGATTTATGTTTGTTTGTTTTTGTTCTATGCCGTTCTAGAATTGTCTTTCATTTTTAGTCGAGTATGGAGAAAATTGAAATGCGAGCTATGATAAAATATTTTTTTATAAAAGGCTTATCTCCAACAGAAATTCGAACTGAAACATGGTCGTACCAAGTAGAGCCTTCTGGAAGACCAAAGTTAGCCACTACAGATGAAATCGTTGGAAAAGTTCACAAAAATATTATAAATGATCGTCGATTGAAATTGACAGAGGTTGTTGAGTCTTTTGGTATATCTAAAAAACGATCATATATTTTAATAGATAATTTGGGTATGAGAAAATTATCAGCAAGATGGGTGTCGCATTTGCTGACCTTGGATCAAAAACTGCATCACATGACGATATCGGAGCTGTACAATTCAAATCCAGCAGATTCTTTGCTGCGCTTCCTTACTGTGGATGAAACATGGATCCATCAATCTATTCCAGAGACCAAATAGCAATTAAAATAGTGGACCACGAAGGTCGAATCAGCACCAAAACAAGCAAAAAGTGTACCATTTGCTGAAAAGGCTATGGTAATAGTTTTTTGGAAAGTTAAGGGAATTTTATTAGTGGATTATTTAGAAAAATGCAGGACCAACAATTCTGAATGTTATGCTAATTTTTTGAATAAATTGCATATCAAAATCAAAGAAGAAAACACCAGGTTTGGCCAAGAAGAAAATCCTGTTTCCTCAGAACAATGCTCCCGTCCTCTAGGCTGTCATTGTGATGGCAAAACTTCATTAGCTGAAGTTTGAAATTCTTCTTGCACCTTATTCTTTAAATATGGTCCCCTCGGACTACAACCTCTTCCCTAATATGAAAAAATTTCTGGTTGGAAGGAAATTCTGTTCTGATATCGAAGTAACCTGAGTGACGAATGTCTAATTTGAGGCCTTAGAAGAAAAATCTTATAGGGAACGGCTCTAAGAATTGCCACACTTCTGGAGCAAGTGTATGCCATTGGACGGGGACTACGTTGAAAAATAAAGTAATCATTAAGCATAATTTTTTTTT